>CABHPQ010135923.1:0-49550 GCA_902168405.1 Peromyscus aztecus
TTCTATAGCCCATTTCTTAATTGGACTGTTGGGAATTTTGATGTCTAATTTCTTGAGTTCCTTATATATTCTGGATATCAGTCCTCTGTCAGATGTGGGGTTGGTGAAGATCTTTTCCCATTCTGTGGGCTGTCGCTTTGCCTTGTTGACCGTGTCCTTTGCTCTACAAAAGCTTTTCAGTTTCAAGAGGTCCCATTGATTGATTGTTTGTCTCAGTGTCTGAGCTACTGGTGTTATACCTAGGAAGCGATCTCCTATGCCAATGCGTTCAAGACTACTTCCTACTTTCTCTTCTAGCAGGTTCAGAGTAGCTGGATTTATGTTGAGGTCTTTGATCCACTTGGACTTAAGTTTTGTGCATGGTGATAGATATGGATCTATTTGCAGCCTTCTGCAAGTTGATATCCAGTTATGCCAGCACCATTTGTTGAAGATGCTTTCTTTTTTCCATTGTACACTTTTGGCTTCTTTGTCAAAAATTATATGTTCATAGGTGTGTGGATTAATGTCAGGGTCTTCAATTCGATTCCATTGGTCCACAAGTCAGTTTTTATGCCAGTACCAAGCTGTTTTTATTACTGTAGCTCTATAGTAGAGCTTGAAGTCAGGGATCGTGATGCCTCCAGAAGTTGTTTCATTGTACAGGATTCTTTTGGCTATCCTGGGTTTTTTGTTTTTCCATATGAAGTTGAGTATTATTCTTTCCAGGTCTGTGAAGAATTGTGTTGGTATTTTGATGGGGATTGCATTGAATCTGTAGATAGCTTTTGGTAAAATTGCCATTTTTACTATGTTAGTCCTGCCTATCCATGAGCATGGGAGATCTTTCCATTTTCTGACATGTTCTTCAATTTCTTTTTTCAGGGACTTGAAGTTCTTGTCATATAGGTCCTTCACTTGCTTGGTTAGTGTTACCCCAAGGTATTTTATGTCATTTGTGGCTATTGTAAAGGGTGATGTATCTCTGATTTCCTTCTCAGCCTGCTTGTCAGTTGTATATAGGAGGGCCACTGATTTTTTTGAGTTGATCTTGTATCCTGCTATGTTGCTGAAGGTGTTTATAAGCTGTATCAGTTCCTTGGTTGAATCTTTGGGGTCACTCAAGTATACTATCATGTCATCTGCAAATAGGGAAAGCTTGACTTCTTCCTTTCCCATTTGTATTCCCTTAATTTCTTTGTGCTGTCTTATTGCTCTGGCCAGAACTTCAAGTACTATATTGAATAAGTATGGAGAGAGTGGACAGCCTTGCCTCGTTCCCGATTTTAGTGGAATTGCTTTGAGTTTCTCTCCATTTAATTTGATGATGGCTGTTGGCTTGCTGTAAATTGCCTTTATTATGTTGAGGTATGTTCCCTGTATTCCTGATCACTCCAAGACCTTTATCATGAAGGGGTGTTGGATTTTGTCAAATGCCTTTTCTGTGTCTAGTGAGATGATCATGTGGTTTTTTTCTTTCAGTTTGTTTATATGGTGTATTACATTGATGGACTTTCGTATGTTGAACCACCCTTGCATCCCTGGAATGAAGCCTACTTGATCATGGTGGATAATTGTTTTGATGTGTTCTTGGAGTCTGTTTGCCAGTATTTTATTGAGTATTTTTGCATCAATGTTCATGAGGGAGATCGGTCTGTAGTTCTCTTTCTTTGTTGTATCCTTGTTTGGTTTAGGAATCAGGGTAATTGTAGCCTCATAGAAGGAGTTTGGTAATGTTCCTTCTGTTTCTACTGTGTGGAACAATTTAGAGAGTAATGGTATTAACTCTTCTTTGAAGATCTGGTAGAATTCTGCGCTGAAACCATCTGGTCCTGGGCTTTTTTTGGTTGGGAGACTTTTAATGACTGTTTCTATTTCCTTAGGGGTTATTGGATTATTTAAATAGTTTATCTGGTCTTGATTTAATTTAGGTATGTGGTACTTATCCAGAAAATTATCCATTTCTTTTAGATTTTCCAGTTTTGTGGAATAGAGATTTTTGAAGTATGACCTGATGATTCTCTGAATTTCCTCAATGTCTGTTGTTATGTCCCCCTTTTCATTTCTGATTTTGTTAATCTGGATGCTCTCTCTCTGTCTTTTGGTTAGTTTGGATAAGGGCTTGTCTATCTTGTTGATTTTCTCGAAGAACCAACTCTTTGTTTCATTGATTTTTTGTATTCTCTTTGTTTCTATTTTATTGATTTCAGCTCTCACTTTGATTATTTCCTGGCGTCTATTCTTCCTGGGAGACTTTGCTTCTTCTTGTTCTAGAGCTTTCAGGTGTGCAGTTAAGTCACTAGTGTGAGATTTCTCCAACTTCTTTATGTGAGCAGTTAGTGCTATGAATTTCCCTCTTAGCACTTCTGATGTGTAATGGAACAGCAGCTGAAACAGTTATTCTTGAAGAATAACTAAGCTCACGCCTCTCAATAGCAGACTGACATTTAATAGAGGGATGTGGAGAAGAACGGGATGCTGAGATGAAGCCACACATACACGGTCAAGAAGAATGGACAGCTGGATTAAAAAACCATCAACAATTTCCAGAATTTAAAATCCTGAATCAGGACATGACACTAGTGGAATTCAGGTGTTTCTGGTACATGGACTGCTCTCACCCAAGGTGATGTTGAACTGTTGACCTTGTGTACATCCTACTTCAAAAATAAGTCTGTCAGATATGCTGAGCCTATAGGCTGAAGATGATGCCCCAACACTGCAGAGAAACCTCAGGTGACTGTCCAGGCAGCTGGCTGTTTCTGTCAACTCACAATTTTTTTGGAAGCTGCTTGCATGCACTTCTTGTTTTTATTTTTGTTAGGTAATATTATTTCCTTCTTGGGTCTCTGAGGGAGTTGAAGATTAGTTAGTTAGAGTTGAAGATTAGTTAGTTATATTTAAAAATTAATTAATTATAGTTGAAGATTAGTTAGGATAGAAAGGAATTAGGTACATTTTGGACTTACCAAAATAGGATAAGTAATGGAATTATTTTCTCTGAATTTGTCAAATACAAATGGACTAGACATTGTTTAGGTATTCATCACTTGTATATATTGTATATAGTTATTGTACTTTTGTATATAGTTTTTCTTATATTAGTTACAACTTTCCTTTTTTTTCTTTTTATTAAATTAGAAAAGCGGAAATATACTGGTATTCTATTTGCACTGAAATGTGATTTTATTTGTATGTTAATAAATAAAGCTGCCTAGGAGTCAGAGCTATTAGTAAGCCATATCGAGAGCCAGGCGTGGTGGTGCATGCCTTTAATCCCAGCACTTGGTAAGCAGAACTAGGTAGATCTCTGTGTTTTCAAGGATACAGCCAGCATTGGAGACACACGCCTTTAATCTCAATACCAACCATAGAAGACCTGGAGTGACCTACAGATAGGCAGTGACGAGACGGTCATGTGGTTGGGTTTACAACCAATGAGAAGGAAGAACAAGAACTCTTTATAAGACAAACGCACAGGAAGTAGCTCATTTTTCGGAGAGGTCTCTTGGCGGAAGAAGCTGGCTGGCGGCAGGTGGTAAGGCTCCTAGCTCTGACCTCTTGGGCTTTTATCTTTACCTTGGCTCTGTGTTTTTTATTTAATAAAACGGTTGGTTACATCTACAATGCTCTAATTATTTTTTGGGGGGAAAATGTTTCTTATTAGTACAGCATCTTCTTTAAAAGTTGCTTCTGTGAATTCTGAATTTATATCAGATGCTATTTATAGAGTAACAATCTTCCAAGAAAGACTTGCTTTTGAAATGTCTCACTGTCTAAGTCACTTGAAATACTTAATAACAGTTTTTAGTTTTAAATGTAACTTTGGAGTTAAATTGTTATAGTATGTTTAAGTCTCCCTAAAATCCCAAGCTTCAGATTTATTTCCCTCTGACCATACCCATCTGTTTTCCTGGAGATTAGTATGGGTGTTTCCAGGCCACAACTAAGTTATAGCATGACTGCTCTGGATAAAATCATTTTTCATTTATTCTGAAGGTTGACAGCCTGAAGGAACACTTCATGCTGGCATGAGATACCATGCATCATTAATCTTATCACCTAGAAGTTGAAGTAAAAAGATCCAGAGTAGAAGACTGGTCTGAGCTTTGTTGGTAGTTTCAGAATAACCTGAGCTTCATAGACAGACCCTGTCTCAAAACACAAAACTAGAACTTACCACGGGGAAATCTATTCCCATTGACAATGCAAACTAAGGCAAATTCAAATGCAGCTTACTGTCAGAATACAACACAGTTAACCTAATCATATTTTATAATAGAAAAATGAAAACAGAATTTAATTTTTATTTGTGCAATTTGTTGTGTATGGCTTTATAAACATCTTAGCCTGCAGCATCTTAGAACAGTGCATTTAATACATGTGACATCTCTTGTTTGGAGCCCTTTGTTGTATTTTTCCAAGACATAAAAGGCCCAAAGTGCTAATTCAATCTTATTCTTACAAAAATGTATTTGATTAAAATATACACTGGTTTGAAATCCCCATTTCTTGCTTCCATCCACATCTACCTTCTTTCTAGAGGTTTACCCAGAGCTTCTCCTAAAGCGAAAGAGAGTCCTTCTTAACCCAAGCAAGCATTTCTCAGGGATGGGGTATGGTAACTGCAGGATTCAGTCTCCATGCCTCATTAGGAATTTAATATGCAGATGATGAGCAAACCTTTTGTTCAGTATTCAGACTATAAGTCACTCACCTTCACAATACAACTGAAATCCAAATACTGTCTCTGCCTTTCTCCAAATCTAATTACTCCCTGGCTAATATGGTTTTGATTTGCCATAAACCAATGCTATGACTTTTTCCCTCCTGATTCAGGGCCAATGCCAGGTTTTATTTGGAAAAATGCCATTGAAGAGCATTGCTTTTTGAAAACCTCATATTTTATTCTGAGTAAAATGGTATGGTAGTAACATTGAAATTCCTACATTAAGTATTATAAAATGTGAAACAATTAAAGACTTTAAAATAACCAATGACTGATTTTCCACAATAATTTTCTGGTTTGTGAATGTTTGAATCGAAAATACCAGAAGGTATTTTTGGGAAAAGGAGAATGTTAGAAAATGGGTTTTGTTCCCAAATCAATCTCAAGGATCTGCTCCTTAGAAAGACAATTATTTGAAATCATCTGTGCAACTTAAACTCATTCAGATCTATTGGAAATTTGTCTTTAATCTTTTTAGAATTAATTCTTTTGGAACTTCAGTTAACAGAAATCTTGTACTTTAGAAATTCAATATTATATATGCTCATTTAATCACCTGATCTTCAAACCCTATAATATTTTTAAGTTAAATTTCAGTTTTAATATTAAGGAAAACCACCTGCCTTCTCTTTCTGAAGAGATTATTCATTACAAAATGAAAACAAATATATAAAACTATTGAAACATCACTAAAATTTATTTAGAATATCTTATTAAAATGGCATATTACAGTTTGTATGCTGTGTCTTTGCTCTATTTTTGATCACATTGATAGCACCTTTTAATACATATTTATGGTAGCTTTGAATTTTTAAAATGACATCAGATTATATGGTTTTTATTTTTATTGATATTCATCAAAATTAATCTTACTGCTGTTAATATTACTCTCTCTACTCCCTGCCTCTTAGCGTTTATGAATTTTCAAAAATGGAATAACTGTTCTACTACATATAAAAATGCTTAGGGAGGAAGAAAATTACAGATCACAGCTACATGAGGGCCTCATGCCACTGTTGTACAGGAGAAATGCTGATTTTCCATTTGCTTTGTTATCCTTATCAGCTGTAATGCTTATATTGTTTTATAGGAATAAATATTTTCTTTAGAAAAAGTACATGAATTTAAATTACAAAGTTCTATTAATGAAATAGCTCATGTTGGCTTGTTTTTCCTTTCTTTTGGATTCAGGAAATTTAAAGTTATACTTACATAGGCAAAATGGGGTCTTGATTAAGCTTCAAAGAATCAAAAATATTTCCAATTGACACACTATTTTTTTTCTAAATAAGAATTAGCAACATTTAAATTCTATCTCAGGGAATATATCTACCTAGTTTGTTCTTCTCAAAACTTAGAAATCACTTTATATTTTTTTCTGCCTCAGTCTCCAGAAGAGCAGGATTCCAAAACTTCTCTTCAGTACCATTAAAGAAACTGAATATAGCATTCTGATTTGTATGTCTATGTGTGTGTGTATGTGTGTGTGTGTCTGTGTTTGCCTGTGTCTATCTGTTTCTCTCTCTCTCTCTCTCTCTCTCTCTCTCTCTCTCTCTCTCTCTCTTTGTATTTTTGTGTGTTATATACAAATGAGTGAAAGTGTTCGTTGATAGTGAATACAATACTTTCAAAACACATTTTACTAAAACATTGAATAATATTAAATTTACACAGCCTTTACAAATTTGGAATGCCATTCTGCTTATTAAGTAATAGGTGTCTTATTTACTTTTCTACTGCTGTGATAAATCCCTATGACCAAGGAAATGTATAAAAGTAAACATTTAATTTGTTTTATACTTTTTAGACTTTATGTTGGTAGAGCAAAGGCATAACAACAGGAATGGCTGAGAGGTCACATCTTGATCCACAAGGAGAAATCAGAGAGGACACTAAGAATGCTATGATTGTTTTGAAATTTCAAAGCCTAAACCCAATGACACACCACCTTCCATAAATCCATAATTCCTTATTCTTTCCAAATAATTTCACAAACTCTTCAAACATATGATACTGGGATGGGAATGTTCTTATTCAAATGACAACAGTAGCTATTGAATTCATATGATTTGATATAATTATTATGAAGTTAACTTATCATTCTTTAACTCTACTTCTAGAACACTTATTTTTATTGTTAGTGTGTTGGCATTACATTTTTTCATTATATACTAATTATTATTTTATTTCTGAGTATTTGATTAGCACAGATTCTACAAAAATTAGCTGAGAGAAAGATTGGTGAGCCAGCAATAGCATGTATAATTGTCTGGTGACCTGTGCTATAATTCTGACATTAGTAGGTACCACAGTATTTTATTGTCATATTTACAATCATTACTTCAAAGTCCTCATCAGAATGCTTGAAGTATGTGCTCAATATTCAGTTCATGCTGCTGATTTTAAGTTGCTGTAAGTTATGGCTGACATGTTGTTGCTAAGTGGTTCTAGCCATATGGACTTTCTCCAGCATAGCCCCCCACCAACTTTCTTAACAAAACAAGTTTCTTTGAAGTCTGAATGTGCCTTTCAAGATCAAAATAAGCATTTGTGTCACTTGGCCCTTCTGTCATTTGACTCAGAGAACAAACTGTTAAGAAAGTGCTAAAGTTAAGGAAATGGATTTCCTTTTTTTTTAAATTGTGGACTGGCATTTGACTCTCTTTGTAATTTCTGACTGTCAATTTTTTTCTTTACAACCTTCTCATTAGAGGAAATAAATAAAAAGGTCTCAGTAACACTGGCTCAACTGTTATTCTGAGGTAGTCCTTCTCAGAACCACATTCTCTTTTGAGGTCACATACAAATGCCTGTTTGGGGGCATAGGGAAGCTCAGGGGGTATCTTTTGTGATATGCAGAAAACAGCAAACTTGGAAAAAGAACCCTGGCCTGATGCCTCCAATAGTGCTACACCACCTGTATTGCTTGCCCTTGTCAGACTTTTGAAAACATTGCTGAACCTGTCCTTTGCAATCTCCTCAACTTGATGTTTCATTTGGTAACTTGAATGATATTGAGAAGTGAAAGCCCAGTGTTCAGTGCTGATACTTCTTCTCACAGGCATATAGTAGAAAAGGGCAGAACATCAAAGTACTAAAACCAGACTGCTGTATTTTTCATTTTGAACTGTGAATTGTGGTTGCTAGACATTGTTAATCAGCTTCTGTTATGCTTAGGGAGATTTTAAGGTGGCATTCACTGGAATGTGTAAGGACCATATACTTAAATCTAACAGGTAATTGTAGATGGCAGTTTCTCTATCTATCACATTTGTCCATGTTCTTTAAAGTCTTCTCCATTTGTCTTCCTTTATTAATCATCCCCCATTAATCCATGATCCACAAGCACAGCCTCTTGCATGAATCCTGCTGACAAGCAACACTGGGCTTCAACACAGAGGTGAAAATAAAGAAACTGAGGAGACTGACCTCAAGGCTGGCACCAAACTAGCAGATTTATACACCTGGAAAGGCTCTTTAATGATAGTTGTCTTTCTTCTAGTGACACTCTCAGACATCCCCAATAGGGTTGTTCATGCACTAGATGGTAGCAACTTGTATATGCAAAAGCAATAAAGTCAAATACATAATTAAGTTCTATTTTCTTTCATTTGTCTCCTTTCCCATAGTTCTGTTTTAGGAAAAACGCTTGCAAATAAGTAGAAGTAAAAACCATCTTACTAAAAGGCAAAAGATACAGAAAATATATAACAATAAATCTAGCAATTTTAAAAGTGTTATATAATATAAGTAATATATTTGAAAAGAATTTATCAACTTTTGCAAATAAATTAAAGTTTTTTTGTGGAACAGAGGCATACTATGAGCAGTTATGGTGGTTTGAATGAGGTCATTCCCCATAGGCTCACATATTTGACTGCTTGGTTACTAGTTGGTGGACAGTTGGGAAGGATTATGAGGTGTGCCTTTGTTGTAGAATATATGTCACTAAGGTGGACTTTAGGGTTTCAAAGAGCCCATGCCTCGCCAGTCTCTTTCTCTCTGCCTGTGGAAGAGGATGTACAGATCTCAGGTATTGCTCCAGCAGCATGCCTATCTGCTTCTCACCATGATGATCAAAGATTAACTCTCTAAAACTGTAAGCATCCCTCCAATTAAATGCTTTGTTTTATAAAAGTTGACTCAGTCATCATCTCTCTTCACAGCAATATTACTCTAAGACAGAAGTTAGTATCAGAAGTGTGTTATTTCTGTGATAAGCCTGACCATTCTCTTCTTTGGAGCAGATATTGTGAACACTTGGAGACTTTGAATTAGAAAAGCATTTCAATAGAATTATTTAAATGGGAATTATTGGACCATTCTAGTAGGAACATGGAAGATAGTAGTGCTGAACATAGTGTGTATTGTTGGGGCCTAACTCGAGAGGTTTCAGAGGGCAAGATTGTCAGCAAATGGCTTTAAAAATCACTTCTGACATAGAGACTATGTGCTATTTTGCCAATGAATAAGGCTACTTTCTTCCCTTGTCCAAAAAATTCTCCCTGAGGCTAAATTGAAGTGTTGTCAGAGGAGATTTCAAGAAAGTTTTGTAGTGACTGTGTTATGTGTTTGCTAGTGATCACTTTCACTACAATGAAAAGAAGCAAGTAGATCAAGGAAAAATACAAAATGTTCAGCTTGAAATGAAAGGAGACATCAGGATAAGTATTGTTAAAGATGGAATTGCATTTATTAAATTATTTCAAAAGATTATATCCTTGGGTGGATGGTGGTGGTACACACCTTTAATCCCAGTACTCGGGAGCTAGAGCCAGGAGGATCTCTGTGAGTTAAAGGCCAGCCTGGTCTACAGAGCGAGATCTAGGACAGGCACTAAAACTACCAGGAGAAACCCTGTCTCAAACAAATAAAAAAAAGATTATATCCTTACAGTCAATAATAAGTTAAACATAAATGAATACATACTTTATTAGTTAATATAATATAATGATTTTTCATTATAGACAATCAGTTTTAAAATGACAGGAATGAACAGAATTTACATACTTATATAGAAAAGAGTAAGTCTTAATTCAAATAAAAGTGATGACTCTGCAATTCACTTCATTTCATCACATTCTAACATTACGTAAGTTAAAGCATATTCCATTCACTTGTGCTCATGTTTTCAGCAATTATACATCATCAAATTATGCATCTTTATGTACTTTGCTTAATGGATAACTTGTTATTACTCATCAGACATGCTTAAAAGTGACATTTGTGACAGGAAAATAAATTTTGAAATATATTTTGTAGAAAAATGAAAGAGCAAGACCTAAACTTAATTAAGATTGATGCTTACTGCCCTTTTAATTTACTCTGTAGGTATTTCAACTATTTTCATTTGGTTCTTTTATAAGGCAATGACTTTGGTCTTCCTCAACACTCTTACTTATATTAAAAAAATTCATTTATTACTTTCTAGATGTATCTATACAGATGCTTACCAATATTTACCTCTGTACTGAAAACAAGCAACTTTACTGATAGCCATCTTCACTTTCTAATTGCTTATGTCTAAGACCTTGGAGTCATGTCTAAAAGTTCTTGTTATTATATCTTTGATGTGATTCCTTCGCTCCCTCCCCTGCTGAATTATGTTCAGTTCATCCTTATTCCTCTGTTCTATCAATGTCACTGTTGCTCATTTGTTTCCTAACTGGGCACATGTCTCCTAATGAATAGAGGAAACAGCAAGTTACTAGATGTTGTGCAGCCTCTTTTATTCCACAAAACCTTCAGCCTTACTGTTTTCTCTGGAACTGGGCTCTTCACCTCCTGGTGTATCAGACCTTTATGTCTTTCTTCATGAATCTCCTTATCACCCACCCTCATTCTGTAGACATGGCGATGAGCTTTGAAGTGAGCACTCTGTGAAGCTTCCAACAAGTTCTTTCACTCTGTCATTTTCAAATTCTTCTGTTAATTTTATGCTTTTCCTTATTCTACTCAAACTAAAGTTCCAAGTAAAAGAAGTATCATATGTTTTCCAGGTGGGAAATGTCCACACTAAGACTATGTGTGATACAGAGCAGTCATGCAATGCCTTCTTTGTAACTGTCAGCTATATGTATATAATAGATGTTTCTCTAGGCCAGTAATAAACTACTTATTGAGGTAGTGAATACATATAATCTTGACTGCCAACACAAAGTTTTTCTACAAGTATATTAATTTGTTTAAAATACATAACAACAGTTGTGAAACAGTGGATGGCTAAGGAGATTGTGGTGGAAATGGCCCTCTGCAGTTCAGAATCTTTCTTTAGACAGGGATTATGAAGCCAAAGACATTACAATATGTAGCAATGAGCACTTCATGAGTACTTTGACCCCAAAGCATCCTTTCTATCAAAATGCACACCAGTAACTAAACCCATTTTGTAAGAATATCTTAGCTTTTGCAGTTCCTACAGTGATCAGCATGCCCCCCTCAAAAGAATATGGCAATAATGCCTCCCAACAGTGTTTAGGAAGAACAATGAAAATTAGTGAATGCAAATTTCCCCCCATATTCAATATTACCCACATGTACTGCAGGAGTCCTTTCTGCTTAGTCACATCTTTAAATCTTGCAAAAGTTCAGAACAAGTAGAAGGGATTGAGATAGTGAGATATTAAGATAATTAAGTGCTAAAATAGCAAAATGTGAGTAAAGTTACCTTGCTATCCTTCATTGAGCTTCATACAGTGAAATCTGAGAGATGACTTAATAATTATATTTAAGATAGAAAGTGATTATTTTAAGTTAACTCGTGACAACTTCTTCTTGGCAGCATATAAAGACTTTGTAAATGGAAGAGTTCCCTGAGATGGAAAGATAGCTCAGCAGTTAAGAGGACTGATTGGGTGGGGTGGTGGTGGTGGTGGTGGTGGTGGTGGCGGTGGCGGAGGCGGCGGCGCACGCCTTTAATCCCAGCACTCGGGAGGCAGAGGCAGGCGGATCTCTGTGAGTTCGAGGCCAGCCTGGTCTCCCAAGCGAGTTCCAGGAAAGGCGCAAAGCTACACAGAGAAACCCTGTCTCGAAAAACAAAAAACAAACAAACAAAAAAAAAAAAAAGGACTGATTGGAGCTACCAAGGACTTTCGTTTGATCACTGGTAGTACATGGTGGTTCATAATCACCTGGAGTTCCAGGTGATCTATTTCATCTTCTGGACTCTTCAGGAAAAAATAATAATAAAAAATAAAGCTCACACAAGCTTCTTTGTAAGATAGTTATCAAGAAAGAATAAATGTAAGAATATTGGAGAACAAATTTCACACACCAGACATTAAACACTAAGAATTACAATTCTATTATTTTTGTGTTCCATGTTTTAAACGATATGAGATTTTTTTTTAGTATGTTTTTAAGGAAGGACCAAATGTCCTCCTAGATAATTTATTGCTTTTTACCCTTTATATCCCCATTTACAGTTTCAAGTAAAACAGAGTTTCTATACATGTATTAATATATAAAGCTATAGCCCCTCTAGCTATTTCCTAATATGATGATGTTGTTTTGGGAGGTAGAATATTAGAATTAAAATAGACACATGAGTCTATGATCTAGTACTTAATATCTTTAATCACATTACACAAATATGAAAGTCATTGCATTTAATAATTCTGTCCAGAGATCCAACATACTGTTTCATCATACTTATTTGCTTACTTTTCTAGTTCTAAAAATACTCATTTTGACAGCAAGGCTTCTGACTCCCTGTAGCAATGTCTTCCAGAAAATTCCTTCATATTAATCAGAATAATAATGAAACTGATTAAATATATTAAATAAGAACTCAGGAATGCAAATTAACTATAATGTATAATTTCATTAAATTATTATTTTCATTATGTCCATTTCTTTTAAAAAAATCATGTAAACAACAATTTCCCATCTGAATTTGAAGAGGAGTTCCCATATTGATCAGATACCTTTGTACAAACTCTCCTCAGAAAGAAGCACCTCTCTCACCTAAGTTCTATGGGGAAGAAAATCAAGGGCATTAATTATTGAAGGAACTTAAGCAATTATGTGTTGGGGCATTTATCAAAGGTAAAATTATCATTGTCATAAATAGAAGGGCATCAAGGAAAAACAGGCAATTGTTTGTGAATTTACATGCTGCTCATTGTAGCCATAAAAAATAGCCTCCTTCCTATTCCAAGTAATCAGTTAATGTACTAAACTAGCGACTTGATATGCTGATGTTTAGTCTCCTCTGGAAGAAAATTATGGGAGGATTCCATTGGGCTATTAACTCCAACTCTGATGATGAGAAAAATGTACTAGTATTAACTACATTTTCACAAACATATTGTACCTATATATTTTACAATACATGACTGTTGCATATACTTCTTCAAGTCCCTCAAGCTTTCAATTATTTTATTTTCTTCACTTACAACTGCATTTATTCCTTTAAATGATCTCCATATACAAAAAAAATAGTGGAACATATTTGGGGAATAGTGTAATGTGAGGATTTATCAAGGCAACTCCATATCATAGTAAAAAGGGATGTTTATTATGGGGTAACTTACAGCCAGTAAAGGGGTTGCTTATAGGATCTGGGAGATGTGAGGTGCAGTTCAGCAGAGTTCTCTGTGGTGATATTGTGTTCCCAAAAATATTGTGAACTCTAATAAACTTATCTGGGGTCAGAGACAGAACAGCCACTAGATACAAAGGCTAGAAAATGGTGGCACTCACACCTTTAATCCTAGTATTCCAGAGGCAGATCCATCTGGGATCTCTGTGAGTGCAAGGCCACATTGGAAACAGCCATGCATGGTGACACATGCCTTTAATCCCAGGGAGTGAGCCTTTAATCCCAGGGAGTGATGGTAGAAGGCAGAAAGATATATAAGGTGTAAGGACCAGGAACTAAAAGCATTTGGCCTGGTTAACATTTGGCTGCTTAAGCATTTGGCTGGTTAACCTTTTAGTCTTTGGAGCAGCAGTTCAGCTGAGATTCATTCTGGATAAGGACTCAGAGGCATCCAGTCTGAGGAAACAAGATCAGCTGAGAACATGGCCAGCTGAGGTTAGCTGTGACTTGTTTTGTCTCTCTGATCTTCTGGCATTCACCCAATACCTGGCTCCATGTTTGATTTTATTAATAAAAACTTTTAAGATTCCTGCTACATCTGGCGCCCAACATTCGTGGTATGAATTCATGAAAAAGCTACTTGCCTGTGGCCTTGTGGGCCCCAGATGAGACCGTAGCTACCCTCAGCCAGTTGTGGTGAAGCACACTGGCTGGATTTACTGAAGGAGGCAGAGGCAGGAGGATGCCGAGTTTGAGGCTGGCTTAGGAGGCTTGCTAAGGAGAAGCTTCAGCCAGGGCCCAGCACAAATGGTGGTGGGACCATGGAGGCAGTGGCTGCTGTTCCGAGTTGCTGGCTCCTTCTCATCACGTTGGTGACTGCGGTGATGCTGCTACCTGGGATGAAGGGTTTACTGCTGCTTGTTCAGAGAAGAATTACCAGGACCATTGTGTTAGCAGAAAGCATCCACAAAGGTCAGTTTGGAAAAGTTTGGCAAGACAAATGGTGGAGAGAAATTGCTGTCAAGATTTTCTCTTCTAGGGAAGAACATTCGTGGTTCCGAGAGACAGATATTTATCAGACTGTGACTGCTCCAAACCACAGAGGAGGCACACACACACACACATACACACACACACACACACACACACACACACACACACACACACACACACAATGTCTGCAGGGAACCATGACCATGCCTAACAGTGACTTTGAAATCTTCAGAAAGATGACAGGATCCTACAATGATGATTCCACATGGTCTATGATAAAGTCATTAAGCTGATTAACACCACGGAAAGATCGGCTTTTGACTACAAACTGCTCAGGACAATTTCAAGATGGCTAGCTGAGATGATCCAGCCTGATGTACTACTTGAACAAGGACTTGAAATAAGCCCTGCATTTTCCCTGTATGCTGAGACTGAACAAATGATACAGGACTTGACAATTAACCCAAAAATTTTCTTTTCAGGATTCCTTAAAGATGTCTCTGCCCCTAGAAAGCAGAAAGTAATTTTAAGAAAAAGACGCCCACATTCCCAAGAAGTGGGGTGGGTAGTTTTTGGTCATTTGAGTTTTGGATATTGTCATTGTTTATGAAGGTTGGTTACAAGTTGTTAATTGTTAATGGTCAGGAAAAAAGCTGAACAAGGAGATTAGATTCAGAGGTTTTGTTTAAAAAAAAAGAAAAAGGAAAAGGAAAGAGAGGATATAAATATGAGATAGATCATTGAGATAGATCATTTCGACTCTGAGAAAAAAGATAAAGAAATAATAAGATAAATGGGTAGATAATTGAATCTACTCTAAAAAGAAAAAGGTGGAAGATATAAAAATAACAAAATATAGATTACTGAATCTATTATGAAAAGAAAAATACTTTTAAAAAGGAACTACTTGTTTTAGATAAGATAAGTAATGAAAATTTTTGTCTGAGTTTATCAAATGTTACTGGACTGGACACTGTTATATATTAATGAAGTTTTTGTCTGAATCTGTCAAATGTTAATGGACTAGACATCATTAATGTAATTTTGACTGTGTATATTGTATATACTTATTGGATATAATTTTTCTTCTATTAGTTATAAGCTTTTTTAAATTTTAGACAAAATAAGGGAAAATGTGGTGGTATTGTGTTCCCCAAAATATTGTGAACTCTAATAAACTTATCTGGGGTCAGAGACAGAACAGCCACTAGATACAAAGGCTAGGAAATGGTGGCACTCACACCTTTAATCCTAGCATTCCAGAGGCAGATCCTTCTGGGATCTCTTTGAGTGCAAGGGCACATTGGAAATAGCCATGCATGGTGACACATGTCTTTAATCCCAGGGAGTGAGTCTTTAATCCCAGGGAGTGATGGTAGAAGGCAGAAAGATATATAAGGTGTAAGGACCAGGAATTAGAAGCATTTGGCCTGGTTAAGCATTTGGCTGCTTAAGCATTTGGCTGGTTAAGTTTTTAGTCTTTGGAGCAGCAGTTCAGCTGAGATTCATTCTGGATAAGGACACAGAGGCTTCCAGTCTGAGGAAACAAGATCAGCTGAGAACATGGCCAACTGAGGTTAGCTGTGGCTTGTTCTGTCTCTCTGATCTTCTGGCATCCACCCTAATACTTGGCTCCATGTTTGATTTTATTAATAAAAAACTTTTAAGATTCCTGCTACAGTTCTCTGGAGAACTCTGACCAATCTGCCAACCAGTATCCAGAATCACCAAGAACCAAGAGAGCCAACACATCCAGATCTCAGGTCTTAAGGGCTCCTGTCTCAGACCTGCCCAGGGGTACATCATAGGTAGGTGTGGCAGTTACCAGAAGCCTCACTAGAGGTAGTAATTCCAGGTCAAAGCTGGAACAGCTACCTACTACAAGGGCATTTCAGTAAATCTACACATTGGCTAGTAATTAAGTTAAGGGAAACATCTATCTCAAATATTTATTTATTTTATTTTTAATTCAAGCTTTTTGATATTTTTTGAGAATTCCATGCATGAGTACTGACTGTGTTTACATATATTCTAATATGACGATCCTTCAATTTCCTAACAACCTTTTTAAAAACTCATTGGTCCATACAAATACACACACACACACACACACACACACACACACACACACACACGTATGTGAAGAAAGAAAATCAACTGGGTGCATTTAGTGTTGTTCAAGCATACACATATTTAGAATTGTTAATTGGCATTGAATATCCTTTTCCTTCTCACAACCTTTGTTTCTATAGGTTTTCATTTTGTGATAGGGTCTTGTGAAATTTCACCAGTCCAAGTTGGCATGAAGACTGGTGTCATTATGCAGACTTTACTGAGATTTCTCAGGTAGTTTTGCACTGTTATGTCTAGAAAACAAAATCTTTCTGCAGACATGCTGGTTCTCTAGCTTGTATATTCTTTTATATCTGCTTCTGGGATATAGATTATACATGTGTGAATTTGGCATAGTTACACCATGGACATATATTATCTGCATTTTGACCAGTTAAGGATGTCTGTAATATTCCCAATTTGTTGAAAAAAAGAAGCTTCTTTGGTGAGGGGATAGAACTAAATTGATGTATGGCTACATTGATTAGTATTTAGAATCCATTTAGAAATTATATTGATTAAGGAATATGGCAAAAGGAGGATCTCCTCTTGGGTCTATGGCCACTCTAGCCATGAATAGTTGGCTACGTTTAAAATGCTAGGGATGAATGTCTTCCTGTTGATCAAATATTAAGGCCCATTGCACAACTGTTTTTTATCACTAAAAGTACTACTGCTACATTGTTGGGGGTATTATGTAGGGCTAGTCATTACTGTGTTTCATAGGCTTTACAGCTTAATAGCTGTACAAGTTTGGTGGTTTGAATAAAAATGGTCCCCATAGGTCCATAGGGAGAGACACTATTAGGAAATGAGGCCTTGTTAGAGTGGATGTAGCTTTGTTGGAGGAAGCGTGTCATTAGGGGGCTTTGAAGTTTCAGAAGTTCAAGACAGGACTAGTGGCTCACTATCTCTTCCTGCTGCCTGATGATCCAGAAGTAGTGCTCTCACTTATCTCTCCAGCATCATGTCTGCCTGTGTGCTAGCATGATTCCCACCATGCTTTCTACCATGATGATAGTGTACTAAACCTCTGAACTGTAAACCAACACTGATTAAATGTTCCTTTATAACAGTTGGCATGGTCATGCTGTCTTTTCACAGTAATAGAAACAATAACAAAGACAGAATTGGTACAATGAATGGGGTCCTGATGTGATAGGATATAATGTGTTTTTGTTTGGATGAAAGTGGAACACTTAGGAACTTTAGATTAAAAAAGCAACTGAATGATTAAAGTGTGCCTTAATGGACAATGGAAAACAGTGGTACTGAAGGTGAATTTGACTTGGGTGCCCAACTCAAAAGGTTTCAGAGAAGTAGAATATTAATATGTGGCCTAGAGATTGTTTATGTGATATTTTGGTGAAGAATGTGGCTGCTTCCTGCCCTTGTCTAAGAAAAATCTGCCTGAGGCTAACCTGACAAGTTATAGACTTAGGCATAGGCATAGGACATTTCCAAACAGCACAGCATTGACTGTATTGTATGGCTATTAGTGGCTAGTCATATAATTATGTATAATGGAAAGGAGGAAGCTGAGCAAGCAAAAATAAAAAAAATGTACAGTTGGAGGAAAATATCAGGATCAAAGTAAAGAAAAGTCTGATGTTAAATGTAATATAGGGAGTGATGACCTCAGGACAGGATCCAACCCAGCTAAACTTCCAATTTGTGAAAAGTAACTGAAGAAAAGCTTAGGGCCTGAAATGGTGGTACACAGCTTTAAATCCAGAACTAGGGAGGCAGAGTCCTGCAGATTTCAGAGTTCAAACCTAGCCTGAACTTCAGAAAAAGTTCCAGACAGCCAAGTTTAGGCAGTGAAGGAAACCATTGGAAACAGAAAGCTTGTGAAAGTGTACTTAAATGATATCATGTTCCCTATTCGATAAGCAGCACAAGTTGGCAGCTTCAGCCACATGGTTCTGGCTTTAGAGTCAAATATATAAGAAAGGCATTATGGAGTCTTCCTATAGGACTGAAGAAAGCCACTGCAGCCAGGCATATTTCTGGGGTGACCCTGAATGAAGCCCTAGAGAGGCCATTGCATGAAATTGTTTGGATGTATGTTATCATATATCAGATACTTTTATATGTAAACATATTTTATATTTTATATTTATAATACATTATCATATATAAATTACATGATATATAACATATAAGTATCATAAACTTAGAATGAATATATTATATGTTATATAGTCTATATCATGTATTATATGTAATTATTTTATAAATGTACATTTCTACAATGTATACATATACTAATTATATTTACATACATATATATTAATCTTATAAAAATCATGATTCCCTATAATTTTTCCAAATATCATTAATGTTACTTATCTTTTTTATCTCCCTTTCCCTGCACATTCCATTCCTTTTGCTTTTTTTCTCTTTCTTTGTTCATGTTTGTCCTACTATGCATCCCCTCTATGATGGTCCTTCTTCCCCAGCTGTCATCTGATCTTTCTACTTTCCTGATTTCTGTGATCACTTTAGTTTATGAACTTAGATCAAAGGAATCAGAGCTAAGATCCATGTGTAAGAGAGAATTAATGGCATTTGTCTTTAAGTGTAAGATTTTTCATCATTCAATATAATATTTTCCAGTTTCATCTCTTGTGGTGTTATAGTGTGTGTCCCAATAAAGCATTCCTGGAGATCAGAGGACAAAACCAGCAACTATATTAAACATAGAGGTAGCACACACGTTTAATCCTAGTACTCGGGAGACAGAAATCCACCTGGTTCTCTGTGAGTTCAAGACCACACTGGGCTACATGAGAGAAACAGAACCCCAACACTTGAGATCTCATACCTTTGCTTGGGAAGCATACATGCCTTTAATTACATGAAGTAATATGGCAGGACACAGAGAGGTATGTAAGTTGTCAGAAAACAGGAATTCTCTTTTGAGGCTGAGGATTTCATAGAGGTAAGAACATGGCTGACTTGTTCTGTTTCTCTGATCTTTCAGCTTCCACCCCAATACCTGGCTTTGGGTTTTCTATTAATAAGACCATTTTAAGATTCATGATATGCCTGGCCCAGGCCCAAGCTTCCACCCCATGTGGGCCTGAATCTCTTTGGTTTCTTCTCTTCTGTTGGATTATGGGCTCTCCCCGGATCCCCATTTTGGGCTGCTACCATACTAGGTAGCTGCCCTGAAACCTGCCCGGGCTTCTACTGTTCTACAGAGAAGCAGTCAGCCCGATATCTGAATCTTTACATTTGGCAAATTAGGTGAGTCTATTAAGATATCTTAAAGGGAAAAATTAGTTAAAAAATATTTTCCCACATTAAAAAATGGGAAACATTTTTACAATAGAGAGAATTTGGTCTCTGTTTGATAACACATTTGGTGGTCTTAAAATGGAACAATTAAATGAGAGAATGATTAATGTCAATGGAATTTATATAACATCAATTGTAAATATTATTTGTTTGATCATTTCTGTTTTATCATTTAAAAAGATTGTTAATGTGAGTGCCAAGATAAAAATTTTAGAAAAACTTGTTAAAATAAATAATAGAGAAATTCAGACCCAGACAGAAGAATTTAAAGATGAACCAAACTCAGCCTTGCATTATATGGTTATAAACAAGCAGCCTAAAGCTTTCAAACAGCCAACTTTAATCTATCTAATAACCTTACAGGAACTGCCAAATTCTCAAGTTTGTATACAAACTGATTGGACTCCTTTGCAAATGTTAGATTTGAGGAGATTCAAGGAAGCTATAGTCTCATATGGTATGCATTCTCTGTTTTTAAAGCACATATTGAACTCATGTTCAACTTGTAACAGATTTATCCCTCAAGACTGGAAAGATTTGGTTACAGCTGTCCTAGAAGCTGGTCCACAGTTAAAATGGAGGACCTGGTGGAAAGACGAGTCTAAGACAATTGAACAATGATGTAGGGTTAGAGGTATGGAAATTTCCCAAGATCAACTTATTGGAGAAGGTGACTATGCTAATATACAAAGACAGTATTTATATGAGTGATCACACCCTAATTTTATGCCAAATGGCAGACTTGATTGCTTAGAACAGAAATGATGAGGTAGGAAAGAAAATTGAGTCATTTACAAAAGTTATGCAGGGTCCAAAGAAACCTTCACTGATTTCTTACAGTAAACAGACTTCAGCAGTAAATAGAATGATACCAAATTCAGAAGCTAGACAGATAATAATTGAATCTCTACCTTTTGAAAATGCTAATGTACAATGCAAAAGGATAATTAGGTCATTAAAGGCAAGATATCAGCACCCTTGGAGGAATGGATCTGTGATGCAATTAATATTGAATCTCATGATCATTATGACACTTGGATAGCAGAGGTGATATCCAGAGGTTTGAAGAAAAATAGTAATGTCAGATATTTCAATTGTGGTAAACAAGGTCACCTAAAAAGGCACTATAAACAGAGCATTCCTAGAAAAAATATTTTTTCAAGGAATAATCCCAACAGAATGTCCCTTCCTTCTGGATTATGCAGAAGATGTGGCAAAGGCAATCATTGGACTAAGGAATGTAGATCAACAAGGGACAAACAAGATAATCCTTTTCCTTTGTTGTTGGAAATCTCCCTGAGGGGCGTTTTGCAGGCTCCCATGACAAATTCTGTTCAGTGCTTTCCTGCTGTCTTGGAAGAAACCCCTTTTCAGAGCAATTAAAGAATCTAATGCTTATTGTAAAAACAAAACAAAACAAACAAACAGACAAACAAACAAACATACTGCTTGAGGTGATAAAACAGCAATAGAAGAGAAAACAAAAATTTCAGGAGAAATTATAAATCAAAATTGATAAAGATTAGATCTAGAACCTCCTCAAAGTGAGGCTTGGGGAGGCTTTTGATTTTGTCCTTCAGGAAAATTTAAAGAACCATCTTGAAGAATTTAAAGATGTTTGAACACATAAGCAACCAAAAATTACCAAGAAAAGGAATAATCTGACCTAATGCAATCTCCAAAGTCTCTAAAAAGATGATGGGATCCTACAATGATGATTCCTCATGGACTATGATAATGCCATTAAGCTGACGAACACCACCTAAAGGTCATCTTTGTACTACAAACTTCTCAGGACAAATTTTAGATGGCTAGCTGAGATGATCCAGCCTCTCAGACTATTAGAGCAAGGACTTGTGACAAACCTTGCACTTTCCCATTATGCAGAGACTGGACAACAAATGATACAGGTACCACTCTCAGGACTTGACAGTTTACCCCAAATTTTCTTTTCAGGATCCCCTAAAGATTCCTTCACTCGCAACCAGCAGGAAGTAATTTTAAGAACACTATGCCCCATTCCTAAAAGGTGGGATAGGGCTTTTTTTTTTTTGGTTATTCAATTGGTTATGGATAATTATCATTGTTTAAGGTGTTTGATTACAAAGGAGATTAGATTCAGAGTTCTTATTTTGAAAGAAAAAGAAAAAAAGAGGATGAGGTAAGAGGCAGATTATTGAATCTACTCTGAAAAGAAGGGATACAGAAATGATAGGATTAAAGGGTAGATTATTGAGTCTATTCTGAAAAGAAAATGGGAGGATGTAGTTATGATAAGATTAAAAGGTAGATTATTGAATCTACTTTTAAAAGGTAACTACTAGTTTTAAATATTTTACATTGGATTAGATTTTTGTATATTTTATACAAATTATGTATATTGATACAAATTTGAGATTGATTTTGTTAGAAAATACTGTACATTTATTTCTAATCTTGTTCAAAGTATTGTACCCATACAGATCATTTAACAATGGAATGCAAATTGCTAGTCCTTGAAAGGTATTATTACCAACTAATTAGTATATAAAGAAATGAAAGTTGTTAGTTAGTCATGACAATAAAACTTGTTATGGTAGGTATGTTTTCAAGATCAAACAGAGATATATCTTAGATATACAGGTCATCTTCAAACACTTTAGAGATCTATAGAATATGGCATTTAAGATATTTTTAAGAACACATTTTTTATGACAATGAGAAATGTCTGCTCCTGACAGCACCAATCTATTTCAGATAAGAAAATGGGCATTGAAGAAACTCCCTATAGTGTTTACTTTCTTTGTGGCAAAGTTAGTCACTATGCAAGAAAGTGACTTTCCCCAACTGCTGACAATATGCTGTCCAAAAAGCACAAGGAGGACACAAAAGAAAGGACTGCCAATCCTTGCAAGACAAGGTAGGAAGGCTCTTTAGAAAATCCTGCTTAACAGATGAGTCTGTCAGATATGCTAGGCCTGTAGACTGAAAATGGATGCCCCAAAATTGCAGAGGAATCTTGGGTGACTGTCCAGGCAGCCAGCTATTTCTTTCATTTCTCACATATTTTGGAAGTCACTTGTTTGCACTTCATGCTTACTCAGTTACTATTATTTCTTTCTCAGGTCTCTGAGGGAGTTGAAAATTAGATAGTTATAGTTTTCTTTGTTAAGAAATTCATAAAAGAAACTCACTAAAGAGGTGTAAAATGTATAAGTTTGAAAGACATCAAAAGATAGTTTTTAGTTGGTAATGCAAATTAGGATAGAAGGTGAATAAGATACAATCATTTGGATTCACAAAATAGGATAGATAATGGAGTATTTTCACTGAATTTGTCAAATGCAAATGGACTAGACATTGTTGATGTATTTATTGCCTGTATATATTGTATGTAGTTATTGTACTTATTGTATATAGTTTTTCTTATATGAGTTATAACCTTCTATTATTATTTTAGACAAAAAGGAGAAATGTGGTGATATATTGTATACCCCAATAAAATTTTCCTGGAGATCAGAGGACAACCCAGCAACTATATTAAACATAGAGGTTAGGCAGTGGTAGTACACAGCTTTAGTCCTCTCACTCAGAAGACTGAGATCCATCTGGATCTCTGTGAATTGAAGGCTACACTGGACTACATGAGAGAAACAGAACCAGGCAGTAGTGACACATTCCTTTAATCCAAACACTTCAGATCTCATGCCTTTGCTTGGGAAGCACACATACTTTTAATCCTAGGAAGTAATATGCCAGGACACAGAAAGGTGTATAAGTTGTGAGGAAAAAAGAACTCTCTCTAGAGGCTGAGGATTTCATAGAGGTAAAAAACGTGCCTGGATTGTTCTGTTTCTCTGATCTTTCAGCTTTCACCTCAATATCTGGCTTTTGGTTTTTCTTTCATTAATAAAATGATTTAAGATTCATGTTACAGTCTCTTTACTTGGAAATTTCACAGTTTTATGATTTTTTGCTATTGTTTTGTATATGAAATACATTTTCATTATCTATTCATCACCTAAAGGACTTCTAAGAAGTTTCCAAGTACTTCTTTTGAGTTAACATGTTAAAAATCTTTTTTTTTCTAAGCTATTGAAATATGTAGTGCATAATCACTGTCCTCATTAACCATCTTTGCTATAAAGACATTTCTTTCTCCTGTTTAACTTCATTTCACTGTCCACTTCTCATTTTTGCAAGTCTTTCCCTTGTATCTTGCATCTGGGATCAAGATCCTACATCCAACTTCTAAGAGATCACTGATTTTAGGTTCTGTGGATTGGTGAGGTCCTGTTTCACTTGTATTTCTTTTTCTGGCTTGTTCAATTTAACATGATTCTGACCTTTCAAAATCTTAATTTTCATAGTTGTAACATGGAAAATACACATGGAAGCATTTCATAGTACAAGTGATATTCTTCAAAGAGAAAAGCATGTTTACTAGAAATAGTACATATCTGTATGGGGTAGGCCTTTGCCTTAACACACTATTTTGAGTTCAAAGAGTTCATCCTCTATGAGGAGAAAGACAGAGAACTTGCTTTGTTCATTACAGAAATCCATTAGCTGATTGAGGTAGAGAAGTGCTACATTATACCTCTTCTAGCAGTATGATATTCTTACAGAAGTGAGTGGGCACATGTGCTGTTAGTGTATGTCCTAAGCCTGCACAGGATTAAGTCCTGATCTAGTTTTTAACAAAAGTCAGTCATGATTTTAATATTGCAATTATCATTGGTATTATGGACATTATAGAAGACAGTATATAAAAGTCATTTCTCCAAATGACAAACATGAGTCAGGAATATACCCTACACCAGAATTATTAATTTTTAAGATGTATGTTTAAGAGCTGAAAAATGGTAACATTATCTATCCAAATTCAGCCAAATGACTTCAGAACTGATATTCTTAGTCTCCAGAACTTATGGAGGACCACAGGAAGAAAATGGAATATATGTTATTAAACATTTTTCTTTCAAGATAAATGAAAATAATAAAAGATTAGAGAATATATTTAAAGAATTTGGTCATTTATATCAGTTTCTTAAGAAAGAAAGATCTTAACATTAAAAAAGTCCCCCAAACAGATAGTTTAGCAGATCTAATATGTGTCTCTGTGTATATATATCAATTTCAATTGCTGTGATTTTAGTTGACTTAAAATATTTCAGATTTCAAGGTCTTATTTGAAATTATTCAAAAATCTTATTTTAAATAAAGAATTATTAAAATTCATTTAATTTACTCTTTTCATACATTATCAGCCCTGACATCATATACATATAAATGGCATTAAATTGGCCAGATTTTTTTTTTGCTTAGTTATTACCCTTTGTTAGGGAATGGGACCAGAGATTGTGGCTAGGATGCTGCAGAAGGTCTAGGGATGGGACTTGGAGGAATGGAGGGAAAGGCTAAGGTCTGCATGCCACCTGCTCCCCTAGCTGGAGTGGCCTGCAGGTTCCCAGTGAATGTCTGCTTGGGTTGAGCACTGGAATAAAGTGATGAGTAGGGTTAAGGAAATCTGGAGGAAAAGATCTATGTAATCCACCTTAGATGGGTGCAGGAAGGGGAAGAAAGGCTGCAGCAGCAGGTGTTCTGTTACAGAGTCAAGGAAGAAGAGGTGATATAAAGTAAACTTACTTGCTTTCCTGGATGGTGTGGCCTGTATGTTCCCAGGGAATCAGAAAATAATTTTAAAATTATTTTATTTTATTTGTGTAAAAATTATTAGATGTGTAAAAGTTATATCAAGATCATGTGATGAAGGTTCTCATTTGTCAACACTGTTTTGGAACCAATTACATAATTAAAATAATCTTGAACTTCAGACCTTCCTTTCTCTACTACTAAAGAAGATTGCTATTTTAATAAAATATAAAAATACTGTTGTAATGTTATATTTCATTTATTTGACTATATATATAGATTTGATCAGCAAGTTTGAAATCTGCTCTTAAATTGGACTCAAGCTTGAATTTAAATACATATGAATTTGTGAGTATGAGTTCTTTTAACAGTTTCAATGATTATAATAAATGTAAGAAGGAAGAAAGTATTATTTTTAGTGGAAGAATCTTTTTAAATAAATATTTTTATTTTATAATTAATTTAATTTTACATATCAGTCACAGATTCCCCTGTCCTCCCTCCCCCACCCCCCAAACTCCCCCCTAAATGACCCCCCATTCCCACCTCCTCCAAGGCAAGGTCTCCCCTGGGGAGTCAGCCTAGCCTGGTAGATTCAGTTGAGCCATGTCCAGTCCACTCCTCCCTGCACCAAGGCTGAGCAAAATATGTCAGCATAGGCCCTAGGTTCCAAAAAGCCAGCTTATGCACCAAGGAGAGGACTAAGTCTCACTGACTGGGGGCTTCCTAAACAGTTCAAACTCATCAACTGTCTCACTTATGCAGAGGGCCTCTTCCAGTTCCAAGGGGCTCCTCAGCTATTGGTTGACAGTTCATATGCTTCTGCTAGTTTGGTTATTTGTTCCTGTGCTTTAACCAATCATGGTCTCAATATCTCTTGCTCATATAATCCCTCCTCTCTCTCACTGATTGGACTCCTGGAGCTCCATCTGGGGCTTGGCTGTGGATCTCTACATCTGCTTCCATCAGTCACTGGATGAGAGTTTTATCATGGCAGTTAGGGTGTTCAGGCATCCAATCTCCAGAGTAGGTCAGCTCAGGAACTCTCTTGACCATTGCCAGTAGTCTGTGGTGGAGTCATCTGCTCTGGCCAGTGGGGTCTCAATGAGGGCAACCCACCTGCAGGAGAGAATGAAAGGGGCAACCCACCTGCGGGAGAGAATGAAAGGGATGGGAGACATGAAGGAAGACAGCAAGACAGGGTTCTGATCAAGCTGCAAATTTTATTCTCCTTGGCAAGGCTTATATAGCATGGGAGGGGGCAGGAAGAAGGAAAGGGGTACAGGACATGCCGGACATGCAGCTGAGGGGAGACATGCATGTGAAGGGGGACATGCAGGTCGTGAGGCTGCAGGATGTTGTGCTAGGTGATAAGGTCACTGGTCAGGGCCCATTGTTCTTTTGCTATGCTACCTGACCACGGGATGTTCTTTATCTTTGGGGACATCTGGTTTAGGGCCTGTGGCTTGTTCTCTGGCCTAGTTAGTACTTTTCCATGGTTCATGTTTGGTCCCTGACAGTCATCTTTGTGGATTCCTGGGAACCTCCCTAGCTCTCTGCTTCTCCCTATCCCCATGGTGTCTTCATTTATCATGGTATCTCTTTCCTTGTTCTCCCACTCTGTTCCTGATCCAGCTGGGACCTCCTGCTCCCATAAGCTCGCTTTACCCCAAACCTTGCCCTCCATTACCCTCCCCCCCAGTTTGCTCATGTAGATCTTATCCATTTCTCTGTCACTGGGCAATCCCTGTGTCTATCTTAGGGTCCTCTTTACTAGGTAGCCTCTCTGGAGTTGTGAGTTGCAGTCTGGTTATCATTTGCTTTACATCTAGTATCCACTTATGAGTGAGTACATACTATGTTTGTACATGCTAAGTAAATACATACTAAGATGGTATCTCAGAGTTGTTTTGATTTCCATTTCCCTGATGAATAAAAATGTTGAGCAATTCCTTAAATGCTTCTTCTGTTGAGAATTCTCTGTTTAGCACTCTAGTCCATTTTTTAATTGAACTGTTGGGTATTTTGATGTCTAATTTCTTGAATTCTTCATATGTTTTGGATATCAGCCCTCTGTCAGATGTGGGATTGGTGAAGATCTTTTCCCATTCTGTAGGCTATTGTTTTGTCTTATTTACTGTGTCCTTTGCACTACAAAAGCTTCTCAGTTTCAAGAGGTCCCATTTATTAATTGTTTCTCTCAGTGTCTGTGCTACTGGTGTTATATTTAGGAAGTGATCTCTGGTGCCAATGCATTCAAGACTATTTCCTACTTTCTCTTCTAGCAGGTTCAGAGTAGCTGGATTTATGTTGAGGTCCTTGATCCACTTGGACTTAAGTTTTGTGCACGGTGATAGATATGGGTCTATTTGCACCCTTCTACATGTTGATATCCAGTTATGCTAGCACCATTTGTTGAAGATGTTTTCTTTTTTCCTATGTACACTTTTGGCTTCTTTGTCAAAAATTATATGTCCATAGGTGTGCAGATTAATGTCAGGGTCTTCAATTCGATTCCATTGGTCCACAAGTCGGTTTTTATGCCAGTACCAAGCTGTTTTTATTACTGTAGCTCTATAGTAGAGCTTGAAGTCAGTGATTGTGATGCCTCCAGAGGTTGTTTTTATTGTACAGGATTCTTTTGGCTATACTGGGTTTTTTGTTTTTCCATATGAAGTTGAATATTGTTCTTTCTAGGTCTGTGAAGAATTGTGTTGGTATTTTGATGGGGATTGCACTGAATCTGTAGATTGCTTTTGGTAAGATTGTCATTTTTACTATGTTAATCCTACCTATCCATGATCATGGGAGATCTTTCCATTTTCTGACATCTTCTTCAATTTTTTTCTTCAGGGACTTAAAGTTCTTTTCATACAGGCCCTTCGATTGCTTAGTTGGAGTTACTCCAAAGTATTTTATATCATTTGTGACTATTATAAGGGTTATGTTTCTCTGATTTCTTTCTCAGTCCATTTGTCATTTGTATATAGGAGGGGTACTGATTTTTTTTAGTTAATCTTGTATCCTGCTACATTACAGAAGGTGTTTATAAGCTGTATGAGTTCCTTGGCTGAATTTTTGGCATCACTTATGTATACTATCATGTCATCTGCAAATAGTGAAAGCTTGACTTCTTCCTTTCCCATTTTTATCCCCTCGATCTCCTTTTGTTGTCTTATTGCTCTGACTAGAACTTCAAGTACTACATTGAATAAGTATGGGGAGAGTGGACAGCCTTGTCTTGTTCCAGATTTTAGTGGAATTGCTTTGAGTTTCTCTCCATTTACTTTGATGTTGGCTCTTGGCTTGCTGTAAATTGCCTTTATTATGTTTAGGTATGTTCCGTGTATTCCTGATTTCTCCAAGACCTTTATCTTGAAGGGGTTTGGGATTTTGTCAAATGACTTTTCAGTATCTAGTGAGATGATCATGTGTTTTTTTTTCTTTCAGTTTGTTTATATGGTGTATTACATTGACAGACTTTCATATATTGAACCATGCTTGCATCTCTGGGATGAAGCCTACTTGATCATGGTTGATGTGTTCTTGGAGTCTGTTTGCCAATATTTTATTGAGTATTTTTACATCAGTGCTCATGAGGGAGATTGGTCTGTAGTTCTCTTTCTTTGTTGCTTCTTTAGGAATCAGGGTAATTGTAGCCTCATAGAAGGAGTTTGGTAATATTCTTTCTTTTTCCATTGTGTGGAACAATTTTTTTTAGTTTATTTATTTATTTTTTTCCACAAAATAATTGCATTTTTAACATAGAACAATACATGAATCACTAACATATATGCATACACAAATCTGCATCTTGAGTCACGGAAGGTAGAAACAATAAATTTCTTCATTTAAACTGTTGCTGGAGAGCTTCTCTCCAGCTCCCAAGTCCTGTCAGTCTCCAGCTATAAAGTCCCGCCAGTCCCGGAGCCCACTTACAAAATAAACACACAGACTCTTATATTATTTAAACTGCTTGGCCATTAGCTCAGGCCTATCATTGTCTAGCTCTTACTCTTATATTTAGCCCATTTCTATTAATCTATACTTTGCCACGTGGCTCATGGCTTACTGGTACCTTACATCTTGCTTGTCCTGGTGGCGGCTCCAGGCAGTCTCCTCTCCACCTTCCTGTTTCTTCAATTCTCCTCTCCGTTAGTCCCGCCTATACTTCCTGACTGGCTACTGGCCAATCAGTGCTTTATTAACATATTTGTCATACAGAACATCCCACAGCACTTCCCCTTTTCTTCTTTTTTAAAAAGGAAGGTTTTAACTTTAACATAGTAAAATTACATATAACAAAACAATTATCGAGCAAGAATTACAGTTACAATATTAAAGAAGATATCCTATCTATCTTATATTTATGAGTTTGTTTTATATCTAACTTATCTTTTATCATAACTGTGGAAATTACAACTATCTAGTCAGTTATTGGTGTAATTACTAAGGCCACTCCACGTAGTTAAAGGAAGATTTATTTAGTGGGTAACTTACAAATGAAGGGATAAGTAGGTGGCGGGTTCTGGAAAAGACGCAGCACAGTCCGGCAGTGTTCTCTGGAGAACTCTCCTCAGTCTACCTCTCGAGTCCAGGTCCAGGAAACAAGAGAGCGCTGCACGTCCCAATCTCAGGTCTTTAGGCCTTCCCTTGGCCCCGCCTTGTAGGCGTGATAGTTATGGAAGCCTTATTGGGGGTTGGAACTTCCAGACCAAAGCTCGAATGGCTACCCACTACATCTTCCCCTTTTTGTCTAAATAAGAAGGTTCTAACTTAATACAAGATTATATACAAAGGAATGGTTATCAAATATTGTCCAGGAGGAATGAAAGATAATGACCTATATAAGATGGAACTACAATCAATGCAAACAATATCAAACAAGAAACACATACTAAAATCCAGAGAAATATAGAACATAGGTAAATGGCATGTTACAAAGATCATTCCAAAAGGTGTCTTATCCTAAAGAACCTGAATCTAATACTTAATATGTTCTATCTAAGATATTATATATACTAAGTTGTAACTATAACTGCTAGTCTTCAATCCCATCAAAGACCTGAGAAGGAATATAATGGTACCTGAGAAATGGTAGATGGATGCAAGCAACTTTCGGGAATCTTGCAAGAGTAGACCAAGACAGCTGACATCCTGGACAGTCATCTAATGTTTCTCAGCATTGTTGGTGCATTCAAATTGGCTACAGGCCTAGAGTATCTGACAGACCATTTTAGAAGCAGGAATTCTGAAAGACCATCTTACCCTGTCTTGGCAGAGTACAGTGGTCGCTTTCCTTGTGTCCCGCTTGTCCAGAAAGGACAGCATTGCATTCGTACTGTCAGCAGTCGAGGCAAGGGCAGTTATTTGCCCAGTAGGCCGTTTTGTGCCAAGAAGACAAACTTCCAAATGGAAATGTCTTAGAAGCCCAACATTCTCTCGGGATCAAATTGGTGCTGCCAGGAGCAATTGTGTCTCATGTCAACAGAATTTTAAGTTATTTAAATGCCATATTCTCTAGGTCTATGAATTGTTTAAAGATTACCTTTTTATCTGAAATATATCTATGTATACCTAGAAAACATAACTAACATGGCTACAAATGTGATTATCATAGATGACTAATTATTAATCTATTTTTTAATTATCCATTACAATTTTAAATGAGTTACATAAACATAATACCCCAAACAAAAGTAGAAATATACATACAGTATAACAAAATCAACTTTAAGTTTGTATCAATAAACTAAAATTTATATCAATGTAAAACATTTTAAACATAAACTAAAATCTATACCAATGTAAAACATTTTAAACAAGTTGTTGCTCTTTAAAAGTAGATTCATTAATCTACCCTTTTATCATATCATCTCTATATCCTATATATCTATATCATATCCCCTTTTCTTTTTTAGAAAGAGATTGCATTTATAATTAACCTGTTTTAAATAAAAATATTGGGTTTTTTTCTGTCCCATACCAGAGGGCTCTTTTGATTTGGGACAGAAGAATCTCTTAACCTTTTTATTTTAGGAATATGTCTGGGTTTAGAGAGGGAGTGAGCCCATTCCATCTCCAAAGCCAGCTTGGTATTTTTGGGAATTTGGGCGTAGATTTTCTTACTACTTCCTGCTGGAGGGGGGCACTGTACCTTATGGGGACATAAAGAACATTTTAGGAATATGGAGTAGTCCGTGAGGGTGTATCATCTGAGCCAGTTGCCTTGAGACGGTTCTGGATGTTGGATCATCTGGGCCATGATGTCATTGGAGACCTTTCAGGTGGTCTTGGCTGGTCAAACCTGATGTATCTTGGTCTGGAACAAATCCATAGCCTCTGGCTTTCTGTGGAAACAAAAGCAGAACTTCTCTTCCAAAGTAACATATCCTTATATCCAAATTTTGAAGTCAAGGTACCTTTAAAGTTTACATTTTGGCATAACTCAACAGTTTTTACAATCAAATGTTTATCTTTAGTTACAAATATCAAAGAGAACATAATCCATATTTTTTGTGTGGTAGCCATCTTTACATGGCTTATTTTTTATATTACCTTGAGCCTATTGCTTTAAACTGCAGCATTCTAAGACTGAAACAGCACTGTGGCTGTTGGCTCTGCCCACTTAAGCTTCAACATGGCGGTGGTATATTTTTGTCAGTTTTGGGAGCGATCAACTCTCAGAAATAGTGGGTCTACGCTTTTATTAAAGCAGCGTGTAGCCCAGAAACCTCTTTTTTTATATATATACTAGTAATCTGCATCTTGAGTCAAGGAAGGTAGAAACAATAAATTTCTTCATTTAAACAGTTCCATTTAAACCCAGTTCCAGCATACAGTACCTAGGTCATTACTATAAACTCGAAATTGTCCCATTGTAATGAAATCTCTATTATGCATTTCATTTCTTAAGTCTCAAAATTCAAATAATAAATTCTGATACTAGTGATACTAGCCTTCCAAATATGATAAATCCATAACCAAAATCTTTTTGTAGTTTTCTCATTAAGTTCAAGAAGTTAAAAAAAAAGTAAAGGAACTACTTTAGCAGTTATATTTCTTATTACTTCTTATATACTTCTTATATTCATTCCATCTTCTTAATTCTTATTTAAACTTACTTTTACAGCTAGTATGTTTACTTCTAACAAGCTTATTACTGTATGTTTTAGGACTACCTTAGATTCTTCTTGCAAGCTTATATTTTTAAAGGAACTCTATGGATCTATTTTACAAACTTATAAAGGGCTACCATTAGCATATATTTAACTTAGTAAACACCTATAGATTTCTTAACACAGATCTAACAAGACAGAATTTTTACAAACTCACATATCTTATTTTCATCTTTTTCTACTTCTTACTCTTAGTTATTATCACTATCTCTATTAGAAAGATTCTCTTAACTAAACAGAAAGTACATACATCATTTCTAAAGTTTAGAGCTTATAGTCAGCTTTGCTATACAATACTGGGATTTAGTGAGTATTGTCATTATAGAGTTGTAATACTTGTTACTAGGGGCTGTAACTTTCTCGGGATGAAGTCCCCAAATCAGAACTGCACCCGCCCTGCCAGCGTGCACTAAGGTGGGCAAGCTCCGACAGGAACTTTCCCCGGGGCCTGTGCCCGTCCCAGCCAGTCAGTGAAAAACAAAAGCACCCACAGCAGCCCTTCCACAGTTCCTTCAGAGAAACCCCTTTCCCACTGATTCCTCTCTCACCCTGCACACTCCCTTCCCCCTAGATGCAGAGCCCCAGACATCCCAGGCTGCTCTGCTCCTCTGCTAGCTGCCTTTGGAGGTAGGGGCTTTCTTTCTCCCTGAATCTGCCTTAAACTCTTAGCAGCTTTCACAGGTCATGCCTTTTCTGGGGAGAAATTTGTCCCTTCTATTTCTTCTGATGTTTGTGTGGGTTTATCTATTGCCTGAGTTTTCATGGGAGTGTTTAGCTTCTTTAGGTTGGATTATTCCTTCTAGTGCTTTCTGTAAGGCTGGGTTTATGGACAGGTATTGATTAAATCTGGTTTTATCATGGAATATTTTGTTTACTCCACCTATGGTGATTGAGAGTTTTGCTGGGTATAATAGTCTAGGTTGGCATCCGTGGTCTCTTAGTGTCTGCATAACATTTGTCCAGGACCTTCTAGCTTTCATAGTCTCTATTGAGAAGTCTGGTGCTATTCTGATAGGTTTGCCTTTATATGTTACTTGGTCTTTCTCCTTTGCAGCTCTTAATATTTTTTCTTTGATCTGTATGTTTAATGTTTTGATTATTATGTGGCGAGAGGACTTTCTTTTTGGGTCCAGCCTATTTGGTGTTCTGTAAGCTTCTTGTATCTTCATAGGTATTTCTTTCTTTAGGTTAGGAAAGTTTTCTTCTATGATTTTGTTGAATATATTTTCTGTGCCTTTGAGTTGGTATTCTTCTCTTTCTTCTATCTCTATTATTCTTAGGTTTGGTCTTTTCATGGTGTCCCAGATTTTTTGGACGTTTTGTGTTACAACTTTTTTGTCTTTAGTGTTTTCTTTGACTGACGAATCTATTTTCTCTATTGTGTCTTTAGTGTCAGAGATTCTCTGTCCCATCTCTTGTATCCGATTGGTTATGCTTGTTTCTGTAGTTCCTGTTCGTTTAGTCAGGGTTTCTATTTCCAGCATTCCCTCATCTTGTATTTTCTTTGTTGTCTCAATTTCTTTTTTGAGATCTTGGAATGTTTCTTTCATCTGTTTAATTATTTTTTCTTGGCTTTCTTTGCTTTCTTCCAATTTTTTGTTTGTTTTTTCTTCCATCTCTTTAAGGGAATTTTTTATTTCCTCTTTAAGGAAGTTTTTCATTTCTTCTTTAATGGAGTTTTTCATTTCCTCTTTAAGAGAATTTTTTATTTCTTCTTTAATGGAGTTTTTCATTTTCTCTTTAAGGGAATTTTTTGTTTCCTCTTTAATGGAGTTTTTCATTTCCTCTTTAAGGGAATTTTTTATTTCCTCTTTAATGGAGTTTTTCATTTCCTCTTTAAAAGAATTTTTTTATTTCCTCTTTAATGGAGTTTTTCTTTTCTTCTTTAAGGAAATTTTTTATTTCCTCTTTAATGGAGATTTTCGTTTCCTCTTTGAGGACATTTTTTATTTCCTCTTTAAGGATATTTTTTATTTCTTCTTTAAAGGCCTCTATCATCTTCTTAAAGTCATTTTTAGGATTGATTTCTTCTGTTTCTTCTGCCTTGGTATGTTCAGGACTTGCAATTGTAGGGTTGGTAAGTTCTGGTGTTGTCATATAGGTCTTTATGTTGTTGCCTGTATTTTTCTGCTGGCGACTGCTCATCTCTTTCTCTGCTCAGTGCAGATGGTGTAAGACCCTAACCCTTCAGGCCTACACATCCAAGCCTCAGAAATGAGAAACTTCAAGCACCAGGAAATGAGAAACTAAAAATCTGGTTCACTGGACAAGCTGACCACCCATGTTCTCAGTCTGTGAGTTGTATACTTACGGTTCTAGTGATCTGATTCCGTGGTTGGGTGGTCTTGATAAGTTCTTTTGAGAGCTTCTTGAAATACAGGATCCAAAGACACCTCTTACTCCGTGGCTTGCTGTATAGCTGGGTGGCTGGCCCCTGATGTCCTCCTCCTTCTCTGGCTCCTCATTCCTTCAGGTTCCGGCCTCTGTAACCACAGATGCAGTGATCCCTGCCACGTGGAGCCCAGGTCCAGCAGAATGCACCTGCCCCGCGCTGCACTCTCCACTAGTTCCCAATTGAGAAGCAATCAGCAAGGTGATTAACATCCACTGTGTGGGGTTCGGGCATCCCTGAACCTTGCAGCATTCACCCAACTCTGTCGTGCCCCAAAGGGTCACCCGGGGAGTCCACGGCCACTGCTCCTTCTCTGTGCTTGCCACGACCACGCCGCTTGCACCGCGCCTCTCACCCGAGCGCCCGGCAGTCCGCTCACCCGCAAGCCCCGGGGGAGACCACGCAGGAAGGATCTATCCAAACCACAGATTCCCAAGTAAGGCAGAGAAACCTTGATGCTCCAGCCAGCTTCTCCCAACTCAAATCAATCCATCCATCATTTGTCTCTAAGTTTCTATCTCTCTCTTCTTCTGTATACCTTTCCCAACGTCTCTCTCCGTGGCCCCATTCCTCTTATTTCCACATCAGTTCATCATCCAGTTTTGCTCTCACCACCTTCTGTGTGGAACAATTTAAAGGATATTGGTATTATCTCGTCTTTGAAGATCTGGTAGAATTCTAAATTGAAACCATCTGATCCTGGAATTTTTTTTGGTTGGGAGACTTTTAATGACTGATTCTATTTCCTTAGGGGTTATTGTTCTATTTAAATAGTTTATCTGGTCTTGATTTAACTTAGGTATGGGGTACCTATACATAAAATTTTTCCAGTTTTGTGGAGTACAGTTTTTTTTTTTAATTATTACCTGATGATTCTCTGGATTCCCTCATTGTCTGTTGTTATGTCTCCCTTTTCATTTCTGATTTTGCTAATTTGGATGCTCTCTCTCTCTCTCTGCCTTTTGGTTAGTTTGGATAAGGGCTTGTCTATTTTGTTGATTTTCTCAGAGAGCCAACTCTTTGTTTCATTGATTCTTTGTATTGTTCTTTTCATGTCTATTTCATTGATTTCAGCTCTCAATTTGATTATTTTCTGGCATCTATTCCTCCCGGGTGAGTTTGCTTTTTCTTGTTCTAGAGCTTTCAGGTGTGCTGTTAAGTCATTAATGTGAGATTTCTCCAACTTCTTTATGTGGGCATTTAGTGCTATGAATTTTCCTCTTAGCACTGCTTTCATAGCATCCTATAAGTTTGTTTGTGTGGTATATTCATTTTCATTGATCTCTAGGAAGTCTGTAACTTCTTTCTTTATTTCTTCTTTGACCCATTGGTGATTCAGTTGAGCATTATTTAGTTTCCATGAGATTATAGGCTTTCTTTAATTTTTGTTGTTGTTGAAATCTAACTTTAAACCTTGGTGATCTGATAGGACACTGGAGGTTATTCCATTTTTTTGTGTGTGTGTATGTGTATGTGTGTGTGTCTGTTGAGATTTGCTTTGTGGATGAGTATGTGGTCGATTTTAGAGAAGGTTCTATGGGGTACTGAGAAGAAGGTATATTCTTTTTTTTTAGGATGGAATGTTCTGCAAATATCTATTAAGTCCATTTGAGTCATAACATAAGTTAAGTTCCTTATTTCTCTGTTGTTTCAATTGGGCAGATCTGCCCATTGGTGAGAGTGCAGTGTTGACATCTCCCACTATTAATGTGTGCAGTTTTATATGTGATTTAAGCTTTAGTAATGTTTCTTTTACATATGTGGGTGCCCTTGTGTATGGGGCATAAATGTTCAGAATTGAACTTCATTTTGTTGGTCTTTCCTGTGATGAGTATATAATGTCCTTCTTGATCTCTTTTGACTGATTTTAGTTTGAAGTCTATTTTTTTGTTTGTTTGTTTTTTGTTGTTTTGTTTTTCTTTTTTTGTTTTGTTTTGTTTTTTGAGACAGGATTTCTCTGTGTGGCATTGTGCCTTTCCTGGAACTCACTTGGTAGCCCAGGCTGGCCTCGAACTCACAGAGATCCACCTGGCTCTGCCTCCCAAGTGCTGGGATAAAGGTGTGCACCACCACTGCCCGGCTGAAGTCTATTTTGCTAGATATTAGGATGGCTACACAAGCTTGCTTAAGACCATTTGATTGGAAAGACTTTTCCAAGCCTTTTATTCTGAGGTAGTGTCTATATTTGAAATTGAGGTGTGTTTCTTGTAAGCAGCCGAAAGATGGGTCCTGCTTTCATATCTATTCTGTTAACCTGTGTCTTTTTATAGGTGAATTAAGTCCATTGACATTAAGGGATATTAATGACCAGTGATTGTTAATTCCTGTTACCTCTTGGTGGTAGTGTGTGTGCACTTCTTTTCTTTGGGGTTTACTGCTGTGGGGTTATCTACTGCCTGTGTTTTCATGGGTGTATTTGACTTCCTTAGGCTGGAATTTTCCATATAGTGCTTTTTGTACAGCTGGGTTTATGGATAGGTATTGTTTAAATACCTTGGAATGTCTTGTTCACTCTGTCTATGATGATTGAAAATTATGCTGGGTATATTTTTCTAGGCTGGCATCCATGGTCTCATAGTGTCTGCATTACATCTGTCCAGGTCCTTCTGGCTTTCAAAGTTTCCATTGAGAAATTGGGTGTTATTCTGAAAGTCACTTGGCCTTTTTCCTTAGCTGCCCTTAATATTCTTTCTTTATTCTGTACATTTAGTTGTTTAATTATTATGTGATGAGGAGACTTTTTGAGGGGATATAGTCTGTTTAGTGTTCTATAGGCTTCTTGTACCTTCATAGGTACTTCCTTCTTTAAGGTGGAAAAGTTTTCTTCTATGATCTTGTTGAATATATTTTCTGTTCCTTTGAGTTGGTATTCTTCTCCTACCTCTATCCCTATTATTCTTAGCTTTGGTCTTTTCATGGTATCCCAGATTTCTTGGACATTTTGTGTAATGACTTTTTTGGCTTTGGTATTTTCTTTGACTGACAAATCTATTTCCTCTATTGTATCCTCTACATCAGAGATTCTCTCTTCCATCTCTTTTATTCTGTTGGTTATGCTTGTATCTGTGTTTCCTGTTTGTTTACTCAGATTTTTTATTTCCAGAATTGCCTCTGTTTGTGTCTTCTTCATTGTTTCTATTTCCCTTTTCAGGTCTTGAACTGTTTTCCTCACCTGTTTAATTACTTTTTTATGATTTTCTTTAAGGAATTTATGGTTTTCTTCAAATTTTTTTTATTTGTCTTTTCCTCCATTTCTTTACAGATTTCTTCCAATTTTTTGGTTTGTCTTTTTCCCAATTTCTTTATTGATTTCTTCCACTTTTTTCTTTGTCTTTTCCTCGATTTAGTTTTTCATTTTTTCTTGAAAGGCCTCTAGCATCTTCATGATGCTATTCTTTTTTCATTTTATTTTATTTTATTTTATTTTATATTTTATTTTATTTTATTTTATTTTATTTTACAATACCATTCAGTTCTACATATCAGCCATGGATTCCCTTGTTCTCCTCCCTCCCCTTCCCCCCAGCTCATCCCCTTTTCCCACCTCCTCCAGGGCAAAGCCTCCCCCTAAGACTGAGATCAACCTGGTAGACTCAGTCCAGGCAGGGCCAGTCCCCTCCTCCCAGGCCGAGCCAAGGAACCCTGCATAAGCCCCAGGTTTCAAACAGCCAACTCATGCCATGAGCACAGGACCCGGTCCCACTGCCTGGATGCCTCCCAAACAGATCAAGCCAATCAACTGTCTCACCCATTCAGAGGGCCTGATCCAGTTGGGGGCCCCTCAGCCATTGGTTCATAGTTCATGTGTTTCCATTCATTTGGGTATTTGTCCCTGTGCTTTATCCATCCTTGGTCTCAACAATTCTCGCTCATATAGACCCTCCTCTTTCTCGCTAATTGGACTCCTGGAGCTCCACCCAAGGGCCTAGCTGTGGAACTCTGCTTCCAGATCCCTCAGTCATTGGATGGGGTTTCTAGCATGACAATTATGGTGTTTGGCCATCCCATCACCAGAGTGGGTCAGTTCGGGCTGTCTCTCAATCATTGCCAGCAGTCTATTGTGGGGGTATCTTTGTGGATTTCTGTGGGCCTCTCTAGCACTTTGCTTCTTCCTATTCTCATGTGGTCTTCATTTATCATGGTCTCCTATTCCTTGTGTTCCCTCTCGGTTGTTGATCCAGCTGGGGTCTACCGCTCCCCCAAGCTCTCTTTCCTCGACCCTCGCCCTTCATTTCCCCCAATTATGTCCAGTCTATTCATGAAGATCTCATCCATTTCTCCATCATTGGGTGATCCCCATGTCTTTCTTGGGGTCCTGTTTTCCAGGTAGCCTCCCTGGTGATGTGAGTAGCAGTCCAGTTGTCCTTGCTCCAGATCTAGTATCCTCCTATGATTGAGTACATACCATGTTTGTCTTTCTGAGTCTGGGTTACCTCACTCGGGATGATTTTTTCTAGATCCATCCATTTGCCTGCAAACCTCATGATGTCACCCCATGGAACCTTCTCTAAAATCGACCACATACTTGGCCACAAAGAAAATCTCAACAGATACAAAACAATTGGAATAACCCCCTGTGTTCTATCAGACCACCATGGTTTAAAGTTAGATTTCAACATCAACAAAAACTACAGAAAACCTACAATCTCATGGAAACTGAATAATGCTCAACTGAATCACCAATGCGTTAAGGAAGAAATAAAGAAATTAAAGACTTCCTAGAGATCAATGAAAATGAATACACCACGTACCCAAACTTATGGGACACTATGAAAGCAATGCTAAGAGGGAAATTCATAGCACTAAATGCCCATGTAAAGAAGTTGGAGAAATCTCACACTAGTGACTTAACAGAACACTGGAAAGCTGTAGAACAAGAAGAAGCAAAGTCTCCCAGGAAGAATAGATGCCAGGAAATCATCAAAGTGAGAGCTGAAATCATGATGCTATTCTCAAGGTCACTTTCTTCTGCTTCTTCTACCTTGTAATGTTCAGGTCTTGCTGTTGGAGGAGGGCTAGTTTCTGGTGATACTCTATTGCTCTTTATGTTGTTGTATGTACTTTTGCCTTGAAGTCTGCCCATCTCCTCCTCTAATAGGTGTAAGAGGTGCCTGTGTCTGAGCAAGTTGCTGTTGGTCCACTCTGTGCTTGTAGTGTCTGTGTCTCAGGGAGCCAGTCTGGGTACAATCTTAGCTCTTGGTCTAATTGGAGCAGGCAGATTCTGTGTCTCAGGGAGCTTCTCTTGGGTCAACCCAAGCTAGTTGATTCTGTGACTCTCTGATCCACTCTTGGTCTTATCAGGTCTCTTGGGCCAGTCAGAACTGACAGATTCTGAGTTTCAGGAAGCCTCTCTTCGTCCAATGAGAGATGGCAGATTCTACTTCTCAGAAAGCTAGTCTTGGTCTAATGATGGCTGGCTGATTCCCTGTCTCCTGAGGTTACTCTGGTCCAATGACAGATCTTTGTCCAATGAGTGCTCTCTCTAGACCCAATGAGAGCTGGGGGTTGGTTTCCAAGACTCAGAAAGTGGCTGGGGTCTAGGGTAGATGGGTATGGGGGCAGGGTATGTAGATTGCAGGGTCCTGGAAGGTCTTGGTGAGGGAGGGACCTTCCCACAGGAGCCCTGCCTGTTGGCTGGCAACTGGGGATGAGTTGGGCAGGTGTTCTTGGAACCTAGGGGTAGGGCTCACTGTGTTTGAACAGAGTCACTCACCACTAGGTCCAATGAGAGCTGGGGCTGGGAGAATCTTTTATGCCTGGTAGTTTTTCCACCTTTGCATCTAAATACTGAGTGATTTCTTTACTCAATAAATGATCAAAAAAATTCAGTAGTGGCAAATGGAAAATAAATGAGGTCACATACAAAAGGCTGACATTTAGCAAAATAATAAAAAAAAATTCTTGTGGTGACCATTTCTTCACTTATCCTTCTAAGTTTTATGAATAACATCAGCTTGAAGGGAATCAAATTCTATGACTAGGGAAATGATAAATGGAGGTGGGAAGAAGAACACTGGCACATGCAGAAACTGCCATCAGAACAATTTGATGAGTTTTCAATGCTTTTTCTTCTTTAATCTTACACATTTTAAGGAAAAAAGAAAAATTATGGCTGGTGATAAGTATATGCTCAAAATTTATTTAAAATCTATGAAGGTAAAACATAACATTATAAAACTTTAGAAAAATATAATTATTTATATTTGAAAATAATTGCTTTCTCTGTCTTATGTAGTCAGAAGTTCATCACATGGCCATTGTCTATACAAAATGTGACAGTGGCTTAAAGTGAATACTTCAGCCAGAGAAGTCACACATCTGACAGAATGTTAGTGCTCATAATATAGTTACTTACTTTTATTACAATCACCATTATTAAGTTGTAGTTTCCAATGATCAAAACATCACATTCTAATAAAATAAATAGTAATGTATCTCCAGAACCAATTATAGAAAGAGAAATTCACAGATATGCTTTATTGCATACAAAACTTGATAGTAGTGATATCTGATATTAATAAAGAACTACTATGCATCAAAAACTATTTAAAGTATAAATAATTTTAAGTAGTTAGGAACACATCATTATATGTATACACCTTGATAATTACTGTAGGTGTTCAAAGAGAAGAAGAAGTGGTACAGAGAGAAAAGATGGAAATGCAATGAGATGATGCATGGCCTTTACTGAAGGTCATCAGTGTTGAGGCAAAGCTAGGCTTTGGGTGCTATGGCAGTATCATTTAACTTGTCAGAAGAAATCAACCGCTTTGTGTCTTTCTACAGCTCTTTCCTTCTTGCTCTCATTTGTACCTCTCTCTGTAATAGCAGTTTTACTATTCTTCATCACATTTCTCTTGTTTTCCAGCCATAGCTCAGGATTCTTGGCATAATGCTAGCATCTTCTTAGCTTGTGATGCAGTGACAATTGCATCTGCCTTTATTCTTGATGATACTATAGACTCTTCTTCAGATAAAACTTTCTCCTCTCTTATATTCTCTTTTAACATTTCCTTCACTATTAATTCACAGCACTCATATTTTTTTTGCTATTTTCACCTGTATATATGCTTAGCTGCCAACAGAAGTATACAGTGTGAAATATTTTACAAATGATAACAGCAATTATTCAGAATTACTGAAATGATGTTTGCTACCTTGATTAGAGAAATATTGTTTTTAAGGTGCTTAACACTCAGCAACAAATGTTGCTACAGGTGTTTTGAAAAGAGTAAGGTACTTAGGTTTCATCAAGAGACTATAAGATGTATCAGTAAAAGTCCCTTTAGGATTCTGTCCACATTATGAGATTGTAAAGATTGCCTGGATAACAGTTCCAAAGCTGACCATTTTAAATTACAAAGGAATTGGATGTTGGGTCTAGGAAGATAGTTGAGAAGGTAAAATGCCTACTGCATAAACATGAGAGCAATGTTCAAGCAAGGATGTTAACACGCAGGTAATATTATTTACAGTACCCTAGCAATGAAGGGGCAAAGACAGAGGATCCCTGGACTTGCTGGACCTCCAGTCAAATCTAATGAGTGAATTTCAAGCCAATAGTAGATTTTGTCTCACAAAATAAAACAACAAAACACAAAAACTCCACAGAAAAAGAAAATTGAGGTTGGCAGCTGGATGAGGTCACTGGTGGTTGTAAATATTTTATTATATAAGAAGGTCAGAGTTGAACCCAAGCTCACACAAGCACCAGCAACTCTTCCCCCACACATACCAAAAAGAAGTTAAGACCAAAGTAATAATAAAAATTGCCAAATACTGAAATGTTTAGTTTCAATTTTGTGCCAAAGGTATTAATTTTAAAAAGTTAAAGTAGAACACAGATAGAAGATACAAAAAAATTGTTGAAAAGGTCAAGTTCAAAATCAGTGCCTGAACAGTGACTTCATCTCCTACTCTGTGAGGTCTTGGTACCTCTATATATTTCTATGGGGTTCTGGATGCCCCAATTCTCCCCTGCTTTGGGCTTCTGCCAAATCTGTCCCCTTTCTGGAAGAACAACCTTGCACTTTGTGTTAAATATTAATCTCATTTAAAAACACTGTTAAGTTCATGTTTCTTACTTACAAATCCATACAGATGTACCACATGATAGGGTTATGTAGATGAATTTCTAAACATTCTTATTACATAGAAAAAGGCAGAGCCAGATATAGGGGTGAAAACATGAGATTCAGGGAAATAGGGAAAGCCACAGCTAAACTCACCTCACCAACTCCACAGCTTCCAAAGGTGAGATACTTCCTGTCTACCCATACCTATATGCCTTGCTGTTCTGCCTTCTGATTTGCTCTCTCTGTCCAGCTACATCACTTCCTTTTCCTGCCCAGCTCTGTCACTTCCTATCTGTCTTTACAGACCTCCAGACCTCCATGGATAACTAGATTTAGAATTTAAGGCATGTACCACCACACCTGGCTCTGTTTCCAGTGTGGCCTTGAATTCACAGAGATCCAGACAGATTCCTGCCTGCCAAGTGATAGGATTAAAGGTGTGTGCTAACACTCCATGATTTCTGTGTTGTGGCTGGCTTTTTCTTCTGTTCTCCAGGCAAGTTTTATTTATTAAAGCACAAATAAAATATCACCACATTTCAGCACAAATAAAATATCACCACACCTCTTATGATGGTGTCCCTTGTGACCACACCCAAAACCATTGCCTGACCTCTGCTTAGAGGATGGTTTTGTCCTCTGATCTCCAGGCAAGTTATATTGGGAGACACAGTATATTGGGGGAAACAATACATCACCTCATTTTTCCTTTTTTTGTCTAATACTAAATAAACATGTTATACCTAATATAAGAAAAAACTATATTCAATAAGTATAAAAACTATATATAATACATATAAGCAATAAATACATCAATAATGTCTAGTCCATTTGCATTTGACAAGTTCAGTGAAAATATTCCATTATCTATCATATTTTGATAAGTCCAAAATGTACTTAATTCACTTTCTATCCTAACTATCTTATGATGACTTTCAATTTTATACACTTTACACCTCTTTAGTGAGTTTCTCTTCTGAATTTCTTAACAAGAAAAACTGTAACTACAACTTTCTAATCTTCAACTTCCTCAGAGACCAGAGAAGGAAATAATATTACCTAGAAAACAGGAAGTGCAAACAAGTGACTTCCAAAAAAATGTAAGTTATGAGAGAAACAGCCAGATGCCTGGACAGTCACCTGAGGTTTCTCTGTAACATTGGGGCATCATCTTCAGCTTACAGGCTTAGCATATGTGATAGACTCATTTGTAAAGCAGGTGCACAAGGCCTACAGCTCTACCACACATTCAGTGCAAGTATTCCATATACAGATAAACTTGATTTCTGCCCGTGTCATGTCATGATTCAGGATTTTAAATTCTAGAAGTCGCTGGTGTTTTTGGAATTCAGATTCCCATTCTTCTCAGCTTGTGGGTGGCTTCATCTCCTTTATTAAATGCCAGTCTACCATTGAGAGACCAGACTCTGTCAGCATAGTTACTCCTCCAAGAATAACTGCTCCAGCTACTGTTGTGTTGCACACCAGGAGCCATAGGTCCACTGCCTGCTCAACTGCCTTCAAAGGAAGAGGCACTGTACCTTTTTCAGACTGCAAAGTCACTTCAGTGACGGTGTCATATTGTCCTGGCCTCAGAGGATGACTGTTGCCAAAGCTGCAATCACACTTGTCTTGGCAAGAATCGGCAGTCCGCTTTGTGTGTGTTTGTGTGTGTGTGTGTGTGTGTGTGTGTGTGTGTGTGTGTGTGTGTGTGTGTGTGTCCTGCTTGTCCATTTTGGACAGCATACTGTCAGCAGTTGGTGCGAGGGCACCTTCTTGCCCAGTGCTGACTTTTGCCACAATAAAAATTAACTCCATATGCAGTTTCTTCAATGCCCATATATTTTTTGAAGTAGATTGGTGCTGCCAGGAGCAGACATGTCTCATAGTCATAAAAAAAAAGAAAGAAAAAAACTATGTTATTAAAACATCTTAAATGCCATATTCTATAGATTTCTGAAGTGTTGGAAGATGACCTGTCAATCTGAAATATATCTCTGCTTGACCTTGAAAACATACCTAATATGACTACAAGTTCAATTTTAATGGCTAACTACTAATATTCATTTCTTTATATCCTAATAGTTGGTAATAATAACTTTCAAGGATTAGCAAATTGCATTACATTGTGAAATAAGCTGCATATTTACAATATCATGAACAAAATTAGAAATATATGTACAGAATTTTCTAACAAAATCAATCTGAACATTGTATCAATATATATAATTGTATACAATATACAAAAAATCCAATGTAAAATACTTAAAGCTAGTAGTTGTCTTTTAAGAGTAGATTCAATAATCTACTGTTTTATCTATATCATATCTATATCCTCTCTTTTTTCTTTTCAGAATAGATTCAATCATCTACCCTTTATTCTATCATGTCTATGTCTGTTTTGCAGAGTAGATTCAATAATCTACCTCTTATCTATATCCTCTTTTTTTCCTTTTCTTTTTTACAAACAAGAACCTTAAATCTAATCTCCTTTGTTTAGTCTTTTTCCTTACTATTAACAGTAACAATGCTTAACCAACCATTTTAGGCAATGACACTTATCCAAAACCCATTGAAAGATGCAAAGCCACCCACCCCACCTTTTGGGAATGTGGGCATTGTGTTATTAAAATTGTTTCCTGCTGTTTGGGGGTGAAGGCATCTTTAGGGGATTCTGAAAACAAAAGTTTTTGATTTATTATCCTTTCCTGGGAGTGGTAGCTGTATCATTTGCTGTCCAGTCTCCATATAATGCAAAAGTGCAGAGCTTATCTCAAGTCCTTGCTCAAATAGTCTACAAGACTGGATCATCTAATGTAGCCATCTGGAAATTGTCCAGAGCAGTTTGTAGTCCAAAACTGATCTTTGGGTGATATTTGTCAGGTTAGTAGTATTATTTTTACCTATGTGGAATCATCTTTGTGGGGTCTCACAATCTTTTTTGAGACTTCAAATTTGCTGTTATTGTCTCGTGAGTTCCTACAGAAAATTGATAGTGACTCCAAAACAAAAACATGTATAGGCAGGTAAATGAAGCCATTTTTCTAGAATTAGTTGGACATATCATGACAAAATATAATGTGTGTATATATATATGTTAATCTTAAAAATTTTGTTATAAAATTTATCCCTTAAGAAAAGATTAAGGAATCAAAATAGAACCAAAGAATTATGAGATTAGTGGCAATAGAATAGTCCCTAAGTTTTGGTTTTCTTCTCTCCCATATCAGATGGCTCTTCTGACATGATACAGAGAATTTGCATTTTCTTTTTAACAAACATGCTTGGGTTTAGAGAAGGAGGGAGCCATTCTCTAATTCCAAATCCAGCTTTATTTTTTAAATGAACTAGTACTACATAAAGACCACTTGTGTTAAGTGTCTGTAGAGAAGAGCAGAAACAAACATTTAGGAAGACTTATGAAATTTTATATGTGATATACCAGTAGGCCAATTTAATCTTTTTCTTGGAACCTTTTTTTACAGATGATTATTCACTTTTCTTCAGATGTCTTGTTTGTCCAGTGTTCTTCAAATTCTTTAGGCTTTTTCTTCTGAAAGACAAAAACAAAAACCCTTCCACAACCCTAACTTTGGGGAGTTTCCCTCATTGCAGGTTATATTGGATTAAATGAAAATAACTTGTATAAGTTAGTTTAAATTGGATGGTCATGCTGGTGGATGAACTATCACCTCTTCTAATTAAGGGGTCTCTCTTGTTCAAATCGAACCTTTACCAATTTTGATGGTATCCATTGCTTATCTTCTGTAGAAACAAAAACAAAACCTTGACCCTAATGAAACACATATCCTGGTTTCCATTCTGAGGTCACAACATCCTTAAAGTACATAGACTGATTTAATTCTGTAAGTTTTTTTCTATTATCCAATGTCTCTGCACAGCTGTTCTTCCTTTCTGAGTAGCACTGAGAAAATTCAAAGTTAATAGCACATTATATAATCTATTTCTGAGGGTTTTTGTTTCCCCTTTCTGTTTATTTAACATATCCTTTAGAGTTCAATTTGATCTTTCTATAACTGCTTGGCTTGTAGGATTATGTGGTATACTTGTAATATGCTTTATATTATAGTAACCAAAAACTGTTTCATTGTACCAGAGACATATGCTGGAGCATTATCAGTTTTAATTTGCGCAGGTATACCAATGATGACCATAACTTCTAGCACATATGTGATTACAGAATCAGGTTTTTCAGAACTCAGAGCAGTTGTCCATTTAAATCCTAAATATGTATCAATAGTGTAGAGTACATATTTCAGTTTTCCAAATTCTGCAACGTGAAACACTTTCATCTGCCAGATTTCATTTCTCTGGGTACCCTTTGTGTTATATCCTGCTGGTAGTGGCGTCGATTGTAAAAAGAACAAGTAGGATATTTGCTTATAATATCCTTGACTTGTTGCCAGGTTGTGGGAAAATCCTTTGTTAAACCCTTACCATTGACATGATGTTTTTTATGAAATTCTGAGGCATCCAGCACATTTCCTATTAATAGTTTATCAATTTGTTCATTACCTTGTGCTAGTGGGCCTGGCAGACCCATATGGGATCAGATGTGAGTTATATATAAGGGATGCTTCCTATTCCTGATTATATCTTGTAACTGAATAAATAACAAAGTTAATTATGACTCATCAGGGATAAATTCTGAAGTCTCAATATGTAAAACCACTCATTCAGCATACTAAAAGTCAGTAACTATGTTGAGAGGTTCTGAAAAATCCATTAATACCAACAGAAGAGCATACAATTCTGATTTTTGAACAAAATTATAAGGACTTTGAACCACTTTACTTCAATTATCTGATTTGTAACCTGCCTTTCCTTGTTTGTTTATATCTTTATAAAATGTATGGGCTCCAGATATGGGTGTTTCCCTTATAAAGTGATTTAGAATCCAATCAACTCCCTCCAAAAGTTGAATTCTATCAATTTTGGGATATTTGCTGTTAATATCTCCAAAAAAAATTACTGAAAGATCTTTGCCAAGGTTCACTTTCTGCCCATAATTTGTCAATGTCATCCTTAATTAAAGGTACTACAATTTCTGCTGGGTCTATTCCTGCTAATTGATGAGTCAATTTTCCTTTTTAAATCAAGTCAGAGATCTTTTCCACATAAGTTTTTAATTTTTACTCTATTTATTTTGGTAGAAATATCCATTCCAATATAATATCTTCCCTTTGCATTAAAATTCATGTAAGATAATTCTTAGAGCATAAAATAATCAAAGTATAATCAAGCTGTGGATCCATTTTGCACATGTCCGTCTTATAGTTTCTTTTCCACCAAGGCCATTTTCTCTCAGTTTCAGCTGATAATTCTCTTGTACTATTCAAATCTTTGTCACCTTCTAAGGTTTTGAACAAATTTCTCAGTTCATCATTTTTTTTACCCCAACAACAGTTCATAGATGAGAAATGTCTCCGAACAATCTTTGAAAGTTGTTAAGTGTATATAATTGATCGATCTCTCCTAATTTGTACCTTTTGAGGTCTAAATTTTTGTAGACCTATTTTATATCCTAAATAATTAATAGAATCCCCTCTTTGTATCTTTTTAAGAGCAAATAGTAATCCACAACAAGGCAAATTTTTCTTTACTTATTCAAACATTCTTTCTAAGGTATCTGCATTTGAATCAGCTAGTAAATTATTGTCCATGTAATGATAAATTATAGATTTAGGAAATTTTTTACACGTTACTTCCAATGGCTGTCATACAAAATATTGGCACAGGGTTGGGCTATTTAACATTCCCTTTGGGAGAGCCCTCCATTGATATCTCTTAAATGGCTGAGAATTATTATAAGTAGGCACCGTGAAGGCAAATCATTCTCTGTCTTTTTCTTGTGAAGATACTGAGAAGAAAGTCTTTTAAATTGATAAGTATAAGAGGCCATCCTTTAGGTAACAGAGCAGACAAAGGAATTCCAGATTGTAGAGAGCCCATTGGCAGAATTACTTTATTTTCTCTAAGGTCTGTTACCATTCTCCATTTACCAGATTTCTTTTTAATAACAAACACAGAAGAATCCCAAGGGCTGGTTGTTTATTCAATATACTGAGCATTTAACTCCTATTGTACCAGCTTTTCTAAACCCTACAGTTTCTCTGTTGTTAAAACCAATTGCTGAACCCATGCAGGCTGGTCTGTTAACCATTTTAAAGGTAGAGTTGTTGGTGTCTTTGAAAGATCATCAGTTGTTGTGCCCTGTTCTTATACAATCTGGATGGCCAGTGACTGCTCTTTATAATATCTCCTAATATTTCTTTCAGAAACATGTGTTAGTTTGTGATTGTTTCTGAGGTTGGAGAGATGTTAATATGAGTATTCCATTGTTGTAATAGATCATGTCCCAATAAATTCATAGCTATATTAGACACATATGGCTTTAATTTTCCTCTCTGTCCTTCTGACCCTATCCATTCGGGCCATCTTGTACTCTTTCACTTGAGATAATGTTCCAATCCCTATCAGCTGACCATTTACCTCCTGAAGATGCCAATTCGGATGCCAAAATTCTGATGCAATTATTGTGATGTCAGCATCAGTGTCTAAAATACCTTCCAAGAGAATATCATTTATTAAA
>CABHPQ010135926.1:0-15080 GCA_902168405.1 Peromyscus aztecus
AAAGTGGAAACTGCCCTTCCTGTCAAAAACACAGTAGATTAGAAAAGTGAAAAGAACGTATAAGGTAAAAGTAGAGGGAACTGCTCTCTAGGAAGCTTTCTAGGTATTATGATGCAATGTTTTAGTTACATAGTACTAAAATAAGAGCAATGAGAGTTCTGAGCATTCATAAGTTGTCTCTCATAATGTATGTAAGTTTCAGAGGATGAAAATAGCACATTTATACTTCAAATGCTTGACTAAATGCTACTCTGAACTAGACTCGGCCGAACTGTATCAGCCCGGATTGGCCACGGTATTTAAAACATGCACTTAATTCTATTTGAGCACACGCCAAACGTACTGTACATTCTGTATTTTACACATTACCATTTATCAAAATGAAGATAGAAACTTTCCAAAATGCCAGGAATCTTACCAGTATCTCAGGACTTGGTGGTGGTGGGGGAAGCTGGACTGGAGGCAGGGTACTCAAGGCAAACCCTTGTTTCACCTTATTGATTTGTTCATTGTACTGTGTCTGACAGAAGAAAAATATATTTTTAGACCACCACTGAATCTAAAGAAACAATATATAGCAGTGTTTGATTTAAATAATTCAACATAAACTAGTAGTTCTCAACCCACTGACAGAAGAAATGTCACAATTTCTGACATAAAAATAATTCTATAGGCTTTCATGCCCACATTGAAATAGCTTTGTTTAAGGGATTTATTGATAAAGTGACATAATTCAGTTGCTTATGATAACTCTCAGTGTTTCCAATATTTCCAGATCCAAAACAGGCACCACTGATATAAAGTGAATATAGAATCTAAAGGAGTCTAATACCTGTAAGAAACACATAGGCTAATAGGAAAATTAACACATTTTAACGAAGAACTGAATTCACTGTCAATGTTCATTTTTTTTAAAAAGGAAAAGGAAAACTTTAGAAAATGTTAATTAGATATCCGTAATTTTATTTTATCTAAAAAAACTACAACTCTTTGCTGTGGGATGTTCTGTATGGCAAATGTGTTGCTAATAAAACACTGATTGGCCTGTGGCTAGGCAGGAAGTATAGGCGGGACTAACAGAGAGAATAAAAAGAACAGGAAGGCAGAGGGAGTCTCTGCCAGCCGCCACCAGGACAAGCAGCTTGTAAAGATGCCGGTAAGCCACGAGCCACGTGGCAAGGTATAGATTTATAGAAATGGATTGATATAAGATATAAGGACAGTTAGCAAGAAGCCTGCCACGGCCATACAGTTTGTAAGCAATGTAAGTCTCTGTGTTTGCTTGGTTGGGTCTGAGCGGCTGTGGGACTGGCAGGTGAAAGAGATTTATCCTGACCATGGGCCAGGCAGGAAAACTCAAGCTACAACTCTTGCTTGCTCCAGTTCTTTAAATGTTTTGTTCTCCAGTTTGGGAGTAGGAAAGGGGAGAACAGAAAGTAGAGGGAGAGGAGAGAGGAGAGGAGAGAGGAGAGGGGAGGAAAGGAGGGAGTCTAATTGGGAAACTTTCATGTTTTCAGTATTTTCTGGCATTGTCCCTAATTTTCTTCATTCATTTTAGTAAACAACCCATAAGAACTGGAAAACACCTTATATATAAAGAAGCATTTAGTGATTTCCATGCAGGAAATAGGCTTGGAAGAAAACAAGGACAGGAAACAAGGAACAGTGCTTTTGAGGCTAAAACTCTGAATACTCCTAAAAGTATTCTAAGTACCACTAAAGACAGAGGAACAATGATCCCAGGCAGAAACAGTTAAAACCATCATTTGAAAAGTAAACAAGTCCACAGTGTTCTGAGGCAGCTCTTTGTAACTGAGCACCACTGCTTCATTTACACATGTGGTGTGGATGTAACAATCAATCAACATCACAAACAAAGATCTGAGGATCATGTCAAAAATAGTCACTAGTCTGGCTTTCTCACAGTCTCAATTCAATTAAATCAGTAATTAAGATTCTACATTATGAAACAATTATATAAACTGTTAATACTAGAAACAAATATAGCTCAATTTGACATTACACTTAATTCTACAGCTGGATAGGAGTTTAATAGTGTTTGGCTTTGAAATTCTGGGAAACCTAGGTAAGGAACAACTTTTGAGTTTATCTCTCCCTGGGATAAGGATCTAAAAAGTCACACATAAGTCTATAATTTATATCTAACATTAACTATATGAAAAAAATACAAACTGAGAGCATAAACTTTGGTAACAGAGATAAAAAATGTTCTTAAGTTTCTTAACTTTTTGCTTTTAGTGGTAGATGTTCCTGTATGTACAATTCTGCCAATTTGATTGAAGTATACTCCAGTACTTACCCTGAGGAACGCAATCTTGTTTCTAACATCTGCCACAATGGCATTCCAGCTATCCACAGCTGCCTTTAATTGAAGTGATTCTAAGTTGCTGATGTACAAAAGGAGACACAGAAGAAGCTTTCTTTATATATAACACTGAGGCTTCCAAAAATTTCTAAAGTGTTCTCTAGTATTTATATCAATAATATAAAGGAAGACTAATACTAGCGATTACCTCAAAGGTTAAAGATACATGGAAAGGCTTGTTATTAAGAAACAGAGAAACCAACAATATATACACCCTTTCTAAGGGAAGATAATATAACATATGCTTCCAGAAACTATTTCTTCCTATCTCCAGAACACCCCTTTTCTTTCTTATCTTGATAATATTATAAAATCATTTTGCATTCAAGTGTCTCCAATGCAGTAGGGAAGCAGAGAAATGCAAACACAGAAGCTGCCTTAGTATTTAAAGCAGGTGCAATCTCAAGAATGGTGTATCATCTTGGAGGCAGGTTTTGGATCATCTTCATGCTAATCCTGATATCAAAGAGCCAGAATTGATCTATCTAGCTCTAATGTAAATTAGAAAATTAAATTGCTTCTGAGATGACAAATTATAGACACACACACACACACACACACACAAAACCCATCAACACTCTGCTGTGAGGAAGAATGCTATCACTGCCCTGATAAAGTGCACGAAATGCACCCGTGTAGCAACGGTTTCTTGATGCAATCCTATAAACAGTTAAGTCAGGAAAAACTCACAAGGTTTGGTGCATACAGTCTCTAGAAGAAATTTCCTGTGGATTTCCAAAAGGACTATCTATAGCAGAATTACCATGTCTACACCATGAGCTCAACAATTTACAATAGCAAAACAAGTCATCACTAAGATCAGATAAAAAGGAGCTCCACAATATTCTAATTTATACAATGCTCTTTCTCCTTCTGGCAAGCAAAAACAAACTGATCACTCACAACAGTACCTTCTCAGCTTTACTATACTTTAGTATTAAAGAAAAATGACAATTTTAAAAATGATGATTACTACAAGAGAATAATGCTTTGATCTCAGAGATAATAAACACATTAAATTTTAAAGCTATCCCCTGTAAGATTATAAATTTAAGGAAAATTTCATGAAGCTCATTCCAATATCTGAAAATTAATATAGCACAGCAATAACTGCCATCTAACATGTAGCATTAGGTGTTACTACCAATTTTTTCCTAAATGTATTACAAAAGGACTTAAAAGCAAGCATTAATAGAAGTTTTCCAATTCCAATCTGTCTTGTGCACATCTGGCCTGCATGCACGCCTCTCATTGGGAGGAAGCTGCCACTATACTCAGTGCTTCTCAACAACTCAGGAAATGCAACACCATCAAGCACAAAGAAACAAACCAAGAGATAGGATTACTTCAACAACTCTGACGCACATATGTAAAATTCATCCATTATGTTCAAGTATGGAGACATCTGTCCCTCTCTGAGGTCACAGTGAATAAAGAAGAGAAAGTTACCTTGCCGCCATGTGAGTCACCCTGGCGAGCTGATTGAGGCACTCCTTTTCCGTCTGTTCGAGGTGCAGCAAACCAAAGTCTCTACGACACTGTAAGAAGTACACCTACAGAGGTTTGAAAGAGAAAGGAACTGAAGGAATTCTAAGTGGGCTTCCTCCTCTTAGTCATCCCAAGAAAACTTCAGTCTCTCCCAGAAACACTGCTGTGTCCTGACAAGAGACATCGTGAATGCTTTCTGATCAAGACAACTTTGCAATTTTAGTTATTCAATAGTTACTGGGTTAGTAAGGACCCAAGAACATCACTTTTCAAATTTTTTCCACATATTGGACTAGTCTTGCAAACTTTAAAAAGTAGTGCTTTGGTCCCAGAGATACTAACTTAATTGATAATAGAGATAGCCAAGACATTAGGGTTTTTTAAAGTTCTCACTGTTAATTTTAATATAGAGCACAGTTTGAGAATATTCAAAAGAGATCCTACTGTTTATATGTTCATGATGAAGGGCTACAGAATTACAGAAGTAATCAGACTACAGAAAGGCACAGTCCAAATGGTCCTTACAAATCTTCTGGTCCAATATTTCTCCCGCAGCAGGAAGACTTTCCACATCATTACTGATGTACAATCATTTTGTCTAAAGTATTAGCTGTTATTCACTCAATAATTACCAAAATGAATAGTCTTAGACAGCAATAAGAGTTTGAAAGTATTTCCTAAAATTAGTAACAGAAGCAGACAGAAACAAAGACTACACATGAGCGGTAAGGCCTGCTTTTCCTTTGTGGGGATAAGGCTGCAGGACTGTTTCCATGGTGTGCTTGGATCACCACACCTCTGTTGTTCTGGACTCCCAAGAACTCTACTAGAGCACACAGCTTACCAATGACAAGTGGCAAGGTTTGTAATACTTTTTGATCAGCAAGCTCCTCAAACAATGTCAATCTTACTATACAGCAAGTTTCAATAGCTATAAATAAAAATTACATGCACATATGCAACCTTATTCCTTCTGAGAGACCCTAGCTGTGGTATTATTAACTAACTTTAACAGTATTAGGTGACTTTCTAGGGTTATGGAAAGTAAGTTTGCTTCTGACATTGGGGCTTATGATACATATGTATTTTTGGAAGATTTGTATGGGGCATAGCAGAGAAAGTGTTATTACAGTAGTGGTTAAATGTTATTCTTACAAGTATGGCTTAGTGACCTAGCTTCATGAGAATCAGTCTCTAACTATAAATACTGTGATTTCTTGGAGTCACTGAAGGAAAGCAACATAAGATTAGAAATACACAAGTACTCCCAAATGACATGCCAGTAAACAAAAGGGTATGCATTTAAGATGTATTTTTCTGAATGACATTAAGATGTCTTAGTTCTGTTTATTCAAAGCCAATCTTTTACAACGTTTTAACAATACTAAAGTAAAACTATCTTTCCTCCTCCATTCCCATTTTCCTTTTACCTCAGCTGTTAAGGCTCTATTGGTTTCTGCATTCAGTTTGTTTAAATATGCTTTAACTGTGCTTTCCAGATTATGCTTCTCCATTTCCCACTGAGATCTGAAATGAATGATCATTAAAAATTAGCAATATTACAATGATAGCCCTTTCCATCATATTCAGAAGGAGGAATATAAAACTATCACAAGAAGAAAATGTTTTCTTGAAAAAGTATACATAGCACATAAAAACAAGAGAGGACACTGTTTAAAACTTATCTTTATCGTTATTCTTTACTAGCAAAAGTACAGAAGTTTTAAGGTCCTCAGCACAGAGGTTATAACCTAAATTCTGAATCTGTAATCTTAAAATGAATCTTACCACCATAACCTATTAAATGTAAAACCTTAGACAAGAACAATGGATCAAATGTTTTAGTTCTCCTTGACCCACAATTTATTAGTTGAAATCTTCAACCCTGTTGTGTAAGCTTCCTCCAATATTTAAACATTCCATCTTGCAGAAAATCACTTAAACAGTAAAGTATAAACAACTCAAAACAGCCTCGGGAAGTCCCTGAAACTGACCAGATTGACTAGGCCCCTTCCTAATAGAGTAAGTAGCAAAAGCTAAGAGTCCCTCTCAGAAGAGCACAGCCAAGCTGCAAAGACTCTGAGACCAGACCAGCTACCTGGAAGAGGTTTAGACCAACTAAGACACCTGGAAAGGACACTATCCAACCTGATGAGCTACCTCCAGCTGCGCAGTGTGATCCAGATTTCCAGATTTGTGAGCTGTCACTCATGCTTAGGTGGGCCTTTGTGATGTAGCTGTCTTTGAGACATATCTGTGCCCATAAAGTAACACCTCACTCACATTCCTATAAGTAACCTCAATAAAACTCAACTGGTTCATCAAGTTGGACTTGATGGTATCTGTACTTTGTCATGGATTCCCTATCTGGGATGAGTAGATATGTGTGTTGTGTCATCCCCAGAAAAGTACTGACATACAATAAACCCCAAATGAGGATCTTGGAAGAGGCAGTACTTTTTCCCTAATGATTTGGACACAGAACTCTGAGATGTGATATGGTCATAAGGATGAAATTGTCATGGATGGGAATAATACTTTATTTTAAATGATACTTTGGACAGGTCCACCGCCCTTCTACTATGTGGGGGTAGAATAAGAAGATGAAAAAGACCTGCTGGGAGGCAGCAAGCCCTTATTAGATATCAAAGTGGGTGTTATCTCAACCTTGGAGAAATCAGTGTCTGCTGTTAGTAACTACTCAGGCAATAGTGTATAGTAGTGGAGGAACCACATGAGTGAGGTGCTTAGTTCTCTATACTTGGATTCTGCACATGTGAAAGTGGAGAAAGTTTTATCACCTTAAAAAAAAACAATTGCTATAAAAATAATTCATAAAATATACATAAAACATTCCATGTTTGACATTACATACTAAATGTTAGTTATTGTCATTTTTATTTAACAATGCCTGCTCTTGCATCAACAACAGCAGCCATGTAACTCCTTACCCTTGTAATAAGGAAGTCACTGCAATCAAATAGTTTACTAGTTTTTTCAGTATTTGGAGTTCACACCTTAAAATGGAACTGAATTCCATAGCTTGAAATGTAAGAAGAGAACCATACTGTATAGGCTACTACAGACTGTGGAAGCTCTGAGGATTCTTTCTTTTTTTCTATACTGAAATCTCAGAACTACATAGCCTGCCAACTAAATTCTGCTTTTAACAAGAACAATTGAAAGAATAATTTTATAATAAGGAACATCTCAGAAACCATTTTCAATGTTTTGTTAAGAGAAATACACTCAGATGCTTAAAATCTTAAAGAAATATTGGTGGGGGGACATGACAAATATATACCATTAAGAATAGCCTGTCTCAAAAAAAAAAAAAAATAGCACTTACTAGGGAGAAAAATATAAAATATTTAAGCAGACATATTACCTCAATACAAGTATTAACTATTATACCACTAAATATTGTATAAAATTTCCCTAAAATAAAAAGAAAATTTTATTCCATCAAAATAAAAAAGTTGCGCTTTAAACACATCAGGCAAATGGAAAAACAACTTTCAAAATGTGTAGCAAGAATCTTAAAAGTTCTTATTAATAAAATCAAACCCGAGCCAGGTACTGGGGTAAATACTGGAAGGTCAGAGAGACAGAATAAGCCACAGCTATCTCACCTGGTCTTGCTTCATCAGACTGGAAGCCTCTATGTCCTCATATCCGAATGGGTCTCAGCTGAACTGCTGCTAGAAGCCTGAATGCTTAACCAGCCCAATGCCTCTCCAGGGCAAATGCCTCTCCAGGGCAAATGCCTCTAGTTTCTGGTCCTCACGCCTTATATACCTTTCTCCTTTCTACCACCACTCCCTGGGATTAAAGGCGTGTGTCACCACGCCTGGCCATTTCCAATGTGGCCTTGAACTCACAGAGATCCAGAGGGATTTCTGTCTCTGGAATGCTAGGATCAAGGGCGTGTGCTACCACTGCCTATCCTCATATTTAATATTGTGGCTGTCCTGTTCTCTGACCCCAGATAAGTTTACTAAGGTACACAATATTTTGGGGAACACAATACCACCACTTTAGGTAAAAATACCTAAAGATCAAAATTGTATACAGGGCAGTTGACAGCTGATTGCAAGAGCACTTCCCTAACTTCCTTGAGGCACAGCGAAATCCTACTTGCACTAAAACATACAAAGAACTCACAGTGTTCAGTAGTAAAATAGATTGCCAAACTTTAAAACAGGCCAAGAGTTTGGATTAAAATTTACTTAAGAAGATACACTGATTATTAATAAGCACATAAGATGTTCTTGAATATACTTAAATCAGTGGAAAAATACAAATCTAAATCAAAATGACATTCTGCATACCAGGTAAAACAATTACAAATAATCTAAGAAGTTTTGGTGAGAAAGAAGAGAAATGAGAACTGGCCCACCAACACTCACCTATAAAAGGGTGTAGCTACTTGTAAAACAGCTTAGTAATTCTTTAAAAGTTTAAATGCAAAGTTTACTGATGACCTTGCAATTTTACTCTTGGTATATATTCAAAAGGAAAACATTCAAAACATCTATATATAAATGCTTCTTAATAAGGGGGGTGTGTCAAGCCAAATGGACATCAAACAGATGAAGACAAAATGTGCTACATCTAAACAATATAGATTTATAAAAGGAACGAATACTTATGCATGCTATAACATGGAGGGATTTCAAACCAGTATGTTAAATGAAAGGAGCTGGCTATCAGATGTCACATATATAACTGCATTTGTATGAAACGCTCAGAATACACAAATCCAAAAGACACAAAGTAAATTAGTGTTACCAGAAGCTCAAGGAGTAAAGAGGGGGTAACACTGAAAGAGTAAACAGTTTGTTTTAGAGCTTACAAAAATGTTCTGGAAATAGAGAGTAGTGATGGTTATGTACTTCAATGAATATATTAAGTACAGTGAGCCATTTGCACTAACCAGGTGAAATTTATTCTATGTGAATTAGTGAGTCTTAGTAAAATATTCAATACTACAAAGTACTTGTACCTAGCAGTATTAACAGAAGAAATTCCAGTTTCTGGTAGTAATCTGCTGTGAGACTGAAATGCTGCTGACTGAACTGCTCTCAGTTTTCTTCAGAGTTATGATAAACATACCTTCCAATTTGTCTACACCTCTTCTTGTTTATACCTATTAACCCAATGCAGTTGCTGATACTACTCAATCTCATGTGCAAAAGTGATGTTTGGATGATAAATTATTGGTTATCCCAGCTAAAAATATTAAGTAAAATGCAGTTTCAGAGAGGCAGTATCAACACAAGGAAATGTTGTACCTTTTCATGGAAAGTTGATCTTTAAGGTTCTTTATTTCATCATCTTTAGCATGGATTTGGCGCTGTAATCTAAGCAAATAATGAAGTAAATCATAAAATGTTAGAAATTATTTCTCATTAACACAGAAAAGCTCTATCTACTGTGGCTGAGAAAGGGACTGAGTATGTATTATATGAATCACAAATCTTGGCCTTGAAAACAGCAAATGAACTCCTATACCTCATCCATTTGAAATGTATCTATCTTCTTATTCTGACTTCTCAAAAAGCAGCACATACAGCCTTTATAATTGCTATTGTGCAGTCACACTGCCACCTAGTGGCTGAAGGGAGATTAAGACTAAAAAAGATAGGCAAATTCAGAATTTTTACTTTTACCTAAAGTTTGTACTTACTTGGACACTTTATTGATCCCAAAAGCCACTTGCTGGTTAAGAGATACAATAATTTTTTCTTTCTTTTTAATCTGCATTTGAGTTTCCTGCCACCGAAATGTCACTGTTTTCAGTTGTCTTTTGTAATCCTGCTCAATGAAAAGTATTGTTTCACAGCATTCAAGTCACCAAATATTTGAAAGAACAAATCCAAAATCCACATTGAGTTATTTTTTAAATGAACTTCATTATAAAAATACTTGCAAATAAATAAAAACATTACATACCAAAATTAACCAGCCCCAAAGTCTATACAATTTAATGAACTTATTATGTATGATTAACATTGTCATTAAAATGAGAATTTTGAAGCTTCACATTAAATATTTCATTTTCAGTATCAAATATTTTATGCATTTATCACCACAAAAAATACCTATGGCAAAAGAACAACTTTATATTCTTTCATAACTTATATCCATTATTCATATTTAGTCCTTCCTCCTCCCCTTATTCAGTCTTTCTTGTTCTTTCATATTATACAGTACTCACATGCACACTTGTTTATATATATAATATATATACATACACGTATATATATATTATTGTCTAGATTCCACATACAAGTGAGCATGCACTTTATTTCTGAGATTGTGTGATCTCAATTAATATTATACATCAAAGTCCATCCATATTCCTGCAGATTTTTAAACTTTATTTTTCTTTAAGAGCTAAAGAGTATTTATAAATATGTGTGTACACTCTCACACACACATACACACCAAATTTTCTTTTTATTGAAAATAAGTATTTTTCTCACATAATATATCCCGATTATGGTTTCCCCTCCCTCTACTCTTCCAGGTTCTTCCCCACTTCCCTTCCCATCTAGATCCACTCCCTTTCTGTCTCTCACTGGAAAACAGGCTTCTAAGGTATAATAAGAAAACAAAAAATGCCGGGCGGTGGTAGCGCACGCCTTTAATCCCAGAACTTGAGAGGCAGAGGCAGGCGGATCTCTGTGAGTTCGAGGCCAGCCTGGCCTACAAAGTGAGTTCCAGGAAAGGCGCAAAGCTACACAGAGAAACCCTGTCTCGAAAAACCAAAAACAACAACAACAAAAAGAAAACAAAAACTAACTCAGTAGAGTTGGACAAAATATGGAAGGCTTCACAAATTTGTGTGTCATCCTTGCTCAAGGGCCATGCTAATCTTCTCTGTATCATTCCAATTTTAGTTTATGTGCTACTGAAGCTACCATCACACCAAATTTTCATTATCCATTCAGTATCTACTGATAAAGTTGATTTCAATTCTTTGCTATAGTGAATAAAGCTGTGAAAAACAAGATGGATGCAAACATCTCTAGAGTAGGTATGGAGTTCCCTGAGTATATGGCAAGGAGAGAGAAGGATGGGTCCCTACATTTCTATTTTTATTTCTTTGAAAAATCTACACACTGATTTGAACAATGTTTGTATTAATTTGCACCCCCGCCAGTAATGAATTATGGTTCATTTCATTGAGTTCTTTAAAACGATGTCATTGAATTTAAACATTTGATCTATTTATTACTTCCCTTAGATCTAATGACAAAAGTACTCACTTCACACTCATACTGCAATTTATAAAGCTGGTGTTGATGAGCAAGCCTTTCCTTTTCAGTTTCTTTGCAGTCTGTACTTTCCTTTCCAGATGAGCCCTTAAGCAAATGTAACAAGAATATTTATTTCCTATAAAAAGCACTATTATTTTCCATTTACAGTTTTTCTCCTGTATATAAAGTTGCCTTTTATAACAATTCCCACTTATGCTTTACTTCCCTAATAGCACCCATTAAATAATACAACAGCTGTAAGTTGCAGCTACTGCTGAGTCATATTCATGTTTGCTACTTGTGGTTTTTGTAATGCTCTTATTTTTATAGGAATCATATGATGAGGTGCTTGCTATTTTCATTTTAAGACACTAAAAGGGGTAAGTAACTTGCCTATGTTTACAGACAGTAAGTGGAAGAGCCTGAATTCTAACTCAAGCAATACCAAATGCCCATTCTTCATTACAGCAGTGCACCAACTTATTTTAATGTTCAACTTCTCTCCTATATTATAAACAATATACTAACAAGGATCTCACTAGAGCACACTTATGACACCTTGCAGGTGGCTCAATGGTTTCTAAATAAGGGAATAAACATTCTCTGCAAGTATGTGACATTTTGATTCTCATTTTAGAGTTCTTCTGGGTTACTGGACTAACATTAATGACCCCATATTTAAATTTCAGTGTAATAGCCAAAGCTATGTTAATTCAGTTAATATATACATATTTTAATACTGTAACCAGGGATTTATTCAAATCAACTTGACGCTTGGGCAATGGGTAACTGATTGTGATGCATTCACATTTTAAACCATAGAGCAGCTCACCACTAAATTCAAACACAATGTGTGTGTGCATGTGCGTGTGAGTGTGCTTTCAATCCTTCATTTACTTTGTACAATTAATTGCTCTTTTGAGCACTAATATTCATATACTTATAGGTATATCATTTTAATCGGTGGCTACTATCAGAAAAGGAGCTAGAAAAAAATTGCCATACACTAGTGCTTTTTAGGAGGTATTTCATGGTTGTAACCAAATTTAATTTAAAAAAATCAAAGTAGTTTTGATTTATTAAAATCTATTTTCATGACATGTAATTTAGTGGGATTTATTCTAGTTTTTAGTGTGGTGGTGTTGTCTCCTCTCTCTGTTCCTTCACACTCTTCAGAAACCACTTTTACAAGAAAGGCATTTATTAACTTTGCCCAGTAGCCATGAAGTGATTTTGAGGGCACATGTAAAGTTTGTAGTGCCAATTTTTCTTTTTGTAATCCCCCTGTCTTGCAATATGCCCTGTTTTTGTTGCTTTTCTGTTGGGCTTTTCAAAAAGACATACTGCTTAAAGAGTCTACAAAAACAAAATTAACAACTCTTTCTCCAAGGAGGAAGGCAGGGCTGAGCCCTCTCCACTGCTCACCTGCTCTACCATGTCCAGAATATGTAGTTCATCCAGGCTACAGAACTTGTCCTCCGCTGCAGAATCTTCTTGCGCATCACTTGCATCAGTTTTTACGGATGTGCTGAGTGTGTGTACATCTACTTGTTCTGTTTCCAGTTGGTCTTCCTTTTCTATCATATATGAGCTATAGTGGGGACATAGTCAATGTGACCTTTCACAAAGGTACAGTGCTTTCCTTATAGGCTACGGCCTCTCAAATTAGTATTATACTGCCTTGTGAGATGCTCTGCATTAGAAGGGTTCATGGTCAAAGTCTAGACAGTGCTCACACTGTTCTTTTCTCATGAACACTAACAATGGACATTAACATATGAGGTAGTACTTGCTCAAAATACCTATTTAATTGCTCACAGCAGTGTTTTCAGGAATTATGAGACCACAGGGTTTAATTTTCAAATTATAGTTATTGACGTTAGCTATTGTGGAAATAGTATTTTGGGACAGGTTTGCGAGTATTTCCACATCTTCAATATTATATTATCATCACAATTCATACATTTACCCCAACCAAAGAAAAGGATATACATATGTCTGTTGGGGACATAAGAATGATCTATCCATTAAATTAAGTTTTAGTCTATGTATATTTTTACCTATTTTAGTAAGCATTCAAGTCAGTGTTTGAATGAAGGAGTTAGTGTGTTAGATGACTACTGAATAGCCTTACAGAAAAAATGGTGATTTCATTCTTCCAAAGTCAATAGTAATCTACCCTGCAGTAAAATACCAATTTATAAGACAAAGAACCGTTTTTCCTTAGAAGTTTCCAAAAAGATGTCCATGTATTATTGACAAAGCATACCTTAAAAATACTAAGAAAAGTTAAAATGTAAATACTCACCCTTGCTCTTCTTCTGAGTCCTTATCCTGAAAAGACAGCATCACAACAATTAGTCATCTGTATCAATTACTTTTAGCTCAACACAGTGATAATATTGCATTTAGGTGTGTTTCTCTCAAACTTTTCACAACAACTAAAAAATTATACATCATTTTGTATAATGATGCTGTACATACTTATGTATCATCAGTCAACTATAAAACAGAACTATGAATTCTATGAAATACATAACCACACTGTATGTGATGCAATGTGGTTTTTCTTTGTTTAATTCCTACTTATCCTATTTCCCTTTTAAATAGTGTTTGTGTCTCATTAAATTTATTTTATAATCTTGAAAATCACTGAGTGAGATAACAGAAGTGAATACTGGATGTGAGTTTGTATCTATTAGGAAACCTTGGGACAGAGTATCTGTAAAATCCATTATTTCCACACTAACTAAATAAAAGGATTTTGAAAAACTACATGGAAAAAAAAATCAGATTGACATTTGAAGAATCTTATACATAAAAGACACTTAATGTACATGAACACAACTTAAATTAGGAATATTAACTGACCAGGAGTATTGACTTCTACTATCTACATGTTTCCTCTATAGGTAACAAGGCTGTACATACAAATTTGTCTTCTCATTTTTATACCAATTTCTTTTTATTTAGAAATTTAGAAATGTTGACCTCTACCTCGGTTTTAGCATATGTGAACACTTGAATCGAATACCTGATATGAAAAGACCTTCAGCTGTTCATACTGAATACACCTAGAACAGTTGATTATCATTTTCCAAAGTCCACTTTAGCTCTTCCCGGGAAAACTGCACATCAATCCACTTTAGCCTTAGTATGAATCTCTACCATTCTCCCCTGTACAGTGACAACTCAATTTAAAGGGCAGGGTTCATTTTCCTGTCAAGTTTCTTTCTTCTTAAGGCTTCATCATACAAAAAAGAAACAAAACCAAAAACCCTCGTAGTCTTTTTTTTTTTTTACTCTAACTCTGGTGGGAGATACACAAAATTTGATTGCTTTCTTCCAGATAACTCCTGATAGGCATTTTCAGAGCTACTGTTATATTGTTAGGTCCATATGTTATAAAACAACCAAGAAAGGAGGTTGCAATTTCTCACAGAGACCTTGTCATTACTTTGTATAACAATCAAACTTCCATATGCTAACCATTTTCACGGGAATTCTTGATTAGACAATGAGGCTGACAGTGTTCAGGGCCTCCTGTATATACTACAAAAGTATATACACTGTTGCACCTATAGCAACACTAATTGTGTAACACAACATAAAATTATTACAAGCCTAATTTTTTATTTTTAGGATCTGTAAGTTATTTAATACTAAGATTAAAATACAACATGAATTTGTCTTGTAATGCCAAAAATCTCTTAATAAAACTATCATTTTCAAAAGTCTCTCAATTTCTTTAATAAAACTAAATTGCAGAATCCCAGAATGTTAAAAAAGCAGTCATTAGATACATGCTAGCTTATGGGGTATGACCCTGAGACTTAGCATTATCTTGGAAAATATATACCACTAATGAGTGCTGCTGTACCTTATTAAATACAACTATTAAAAATTTAAAACATTTATTTTAACTTATTTATTTTATGTAC
>CABHPQ010135927.1:0-13236 GCA_902168405.1 Peromyscus aztecus
CAGTCTTATCTACAGAATAATGTCAAGGCTGACCTGAGAATAAAAAACTATCATAGTTATCTTCCAATAGAAACAAAAAAAACCTGTATGAAGTGCACAGGATCAAAAAGCTCATACAATTCATCACACCTGTATTCTGGTAACGATGTAAGCGTCTATTACAAATATATAAAAATAACAGGGTTGTTCTAGAATTTACCCAGGTGAGAAAGAGCTCCATTAGGCAGCAATGGAGCAGACAAATTTCAAAGCTTGTTCAAAAAGACCTGGCTGGGAAGGCATCTGCTCCCCATTTTTCCTACTGATTCATCTGGGCTTTAACTTCTCTGTGTTCCTCAATATTTCTGCCAGAATGCTACAGCCACTTTAACAGGCACCATTTGTGAACAGTCAGTGGATCTCTGTGGTACTGACTCCAGAATAACTGAAATATCACCCAACGGAAGACATTCATGGTCACAAAAGAACATTTACTAACCAGAGAAGAGGCATTTACCTGGGAGACATACTCATAAAAAGGATAAAAATCATCTAAAATAATAAATATGATTTTAAAATGAAGTATATAGTCTATAGCAGAAGACTAGTCCAAACTCAGAGCAAGGCACCACAGAGAAACTGGGTCAGAGAAAGGACAAATGTAAGAGCTCTCTGCCTGGTGGCACAAGCCCATGACTCCAGCTGCTCAGGAGGCCACGGTAGGCAGGAGACTTTCAAGGCCAGTGGCAGGGCACTCACTCGACCTGTGAAAAGCCCCAGTTTCAACCCCTAGTATCGCCACAAAAGTGGAAGAGGAAGAGTTGGGAAGAAGGATGGAGAGAGGAAGAAGAGCAATAGCTCCTAGAAAAAGACATGAAAAGGTAAAAAGCTGGCAGAGACAACTTGCCAGTGAGGTAGGGGGACTAGGAGAGAAATATAGAAAAGGTCAGAAGGGCTGCTTTCCCTTAGTAAGTAGCCATCATGATCCAAGAGAAAGGAGTCTCCATGTGGGGAAAAAAATGAGAAAAAGTCATGTTAACTCCGAGGTCATTAAAATTCCTAACACTTCAGTGAATGAGAGAGGACAACAAAAACAAGCCTCGGGTCTGCAGGTAATTACAAAGAGCGCCTTTCTTAGAGGATGGGGGCAGGGTCTTGTTATCCAGCCTTCTATGACTGGTTTCAAACTTGGAATAATCCTCCAGCATCTGTCTCCCAAAGTCTTGGGATTCTACTGTGTACCTTCACCCTCAGCTAGTCAGTGCTTTCTTATCAATGCTGCATATCTGGCACAGATCTGTCTCCAACCTCACCCACCTTCACAGCTTCTTCAAGTGTCCAGCTGTGAGACTCAGCCCCAAGTGCCCTGAGCTCCACAGTCTTCAACTGCCACCACATGCACCACTGGCTGATGGTGGAATGGGTTCGAATCAGAGCTGGTGGGATTCTGCCTGGCTCAGAACGAGTCCATAACAAAGATTCTCATTATCGAACTTTGTCCTCAGTGAGGGCAAGTGGGTCATCACTGCCAGACAACAGCAACCCCTCCACTGACAAGGCTGAGGGAGCTCAGAGCACAAAGGCTGAGGGGTGCGGGCCAGAGGCCTTGGCACCACCCGGAGCAAACAGCTGTGGTGTGCCTTCCCTACCTGTGAGCCTCTCAGGTGGCTCTCCTATCAACCCTCACTGTTCCCTTTCTCCTGTCTTGCTCTCCCTAGCCTTGATTCTGCATGGGTGGAGTGAGGGCCTCCTCCATGGGCAGCACTGTTTTCCACTGCTCCTGTCTACCACACTGTGGGCCAGCGGCAGGGACCAGGCCTTAGTCATGTCCATGCCGCCCAACCTCGACACACAGCAAGCCTGAATATGTGTTCAGTAAATGAGAGGGAGAGTGAAAGAGATGGTAAATGGGCTGAATCAAAATTCGGGTTTGCTGGAACATTTGCTGCCATCTGAAGAGAATGCTAAGCAGCATTTTACATGTTAACAACCTCTCTGTAAAACTGCAGCTACTTAGGCCACTCACTGGTCAAAAAGGTAAGGCTGGAAATGGTTTCACACAGAATACCTGATCCACTAGAAACTTACACTCCCTGCTTGCTCTGCAGATGGGAAGTCATGAGCACCCCCATAAACTAGTAATGAACCTGCATACCAACATTCTTCACAGCTCACTGCACGCACCACAGAGAAACACCAAGAGAAAAGTGAAAGGGAAACTTACAATTACCTGCTGGTCTGAGGGAATAAATTCCAAAGCTTTCTGGATAACTCGGCAGCCATACATCTGCAGTGCCAGTGACAGGACGTGGCCTCGAATCCGTTCAGCCAAAGCCAGCTTCTGTTCATGGCTGCCAAACTAGACACATGTGAGAGACACCGATACTTAAATAAAGGAGAAAGCCCAGGGAAACAAAAGTTTTCCTCAACCTGCGCTGTGACTTCTTGCTGTCCTATTGTCTAGGGTCAACCACACCTTTTAAGGAGCCACTGTTCCCTAAAGCCAACAGTTCTCAGCTTCTGACCTGAGAAACTTTCTTCTTAATGCTCAGCAATGTCTTGGCCACCTTGCAAAAAAATATTTAATGCCCTAAGGAATTAAGGTATTAACATTAATTTCTAAATGTTATTCCACACCGTCTTCAAACGGCTCGACATGCTTAGGAGCAAGTGATGACTTGTGCTGTACAGGGCAGCCCATGTATAGAGGCAAGGTCATGGTTGGCAAGCCCTTTCATCTAAGGGACTCTGCCAAGTGCACACAACATCCTTGTGAATTAGTGTCTTTCAAGGACTGTTGCTATTAACATGAAGCCTTTGAAAAGAGAAGCTAAGAACCCCAAGAGGTTACACTATAAACTGTTCTCCTGAGGGCCGTTTTCCATCCTTGATTTTTTGTTCTCATCTGAACAGAACCATCATGGACTGTCCACATCTACATGTTCCTCCACCCACGGGCCTAGGGAGGTTCTTTGACTTGCATCAAAATCACAGGGTTATATTTCACATTTGCTCTGACATCTCAAGCTGCATATGCTACAGCACTTTTGCTATCAGTGACAAAACGGCAGTGGAGACACAGCCCAGAGTCAGGCACAAGCCATTGGTTTCTAAGTGCAGCTGGATAACTGAGTAACTAAGTTCACAAGGAAAGACCATAAGAGACCATAAGAAATTTGTAATTTGTTTGTAGGCAGATAAGCTCAAGAGTTTCACTGTCCCCACACCTGATCCTTTCTCTCAAGGTATTGAGTCATCCAACAGCTTGAAGCTGGTGACAATGGTAAGGAATGACAATAATGTAATTATTAACAACATAAAAATAAAATGTAAAAATAAACCCGAGATTTTCATTTATCAAAGGGAGTTGACACTATTCATCACTAATATACTTCCAAAGAGACTTGAGTCCATGACTCAAGTTAACAGGCAAAAGAAGGAGCCAAGGCCAAAGGAAGCCCCATACACACAAGTCCAGGCCACAATGAAAATGCTGAGGCTGGTGTTCAGAGCCAAGTCCTTCCGTATTTTTCATTGTTTTTCACTCCCGCAATGTCTTATTGTAATTCTGCTAAAATTCCCCACTGTGAGCATCTGAGCCACCGTGTTGGAGGCTGCAGAGCAAGTATCACTCTTCCAGAGGACCTGAGTTTGATTCCCAGCACCCATCAAGCGGTTCATAACTGCCTGACTTCAGTTTCAGGGGATCCGATGTCTCAGGCCTCCTCAGACACCCTCCTCCCCCGTATATAAACATGATTTTTTAAAACAATCTTTTTTTAAAGGCCAAGCATGGTGGTGCGTGCCTTTAAGCCCAGCACTTGGAAGACAGACGCACAGGCAGGTGGATCTCTATGAGTTCAAGCTCAGTCTGGTCTACATACTGTGCTGGGTCTCACGTGGAGACAGTTGTTAAACCATACTTCCAGAGCACATCTGTGAGGGCATTTAACACTGATAAAGAACTGGAGAAACACTGACCCTATCACTTCATTTTAAAGGCTGAAATGAGCAGCTGTGCGTCAAAAAGCCAACAAAAATCAAATAAGTGCTCTGGAGATTCTCAAGTCAAAGAGCAGAAAGAACAAAGACATACTTCAAAGAACTTCTGAATGACGTAATTTCCAAACACATCCACCATAAGTTGGTACGCAGCCTGGAGGATTTCATTGAAGACAAGCTGGCGCTCAGCTGCTGTGGCACGCTCTAGTTTCAGCTGAATGAATCTGAAGAACAGAGTGAAGGGGCAATCAAACCACACACAGAGATGATTTGCAAAGGTGTGCGTCACTTGATAGATCAGTTCTACAACATGCGGCCCATGTGCCCAATAAATGCAGTGGGTGTTATTTGTTTATTTAGATAGGGTCTCTCTATGTAGCCTTGGCTGGTCTAGAACTTGCTATGTAGACCAGGCTGACCTTTAAAAAAAAAAAAATCAGAGAAATCCTCCTGCCTCTGCCTACCGAATGCTGGGATGAAAGAGGTGCATCATCATGCTGGGCTGCTGGGCTGCTGGGCTGTTTAAATCACTCTCAAGCTCTCCAAGGGAAGATTTCTGAAAGGGGGAATTCCTCTACCACAGTCCAACTTTCAAAATTATATTTCTGTTCTAGTGTGCTGCACTACCGGATGACATATGCACAAAAACACCAGCTCTGCTTGACTTTGATCTTTAGAAATCAGTCCCTCACTGGGAACGTAAGGCTCATGGTCCTCACTCTAGTCTATCCCGACATCTATACAGAGAGGCAGTCTTTAGCATCTGAAATAGTGCTATGCTACTCGCCTGACTCACTCAAGTGACTACATAAGAAAACGCTGCTGTCTCTGCATCTGGCCTCCACTCCTCAGGGGAAGTGGCTGGCAGAAGCTACAGAGCAGGGAGACCATTAGGAGTTTCCCTGAACATGGAGAGGAAGAAAACCATAACACACATGGGAAGGATGATGAGTGATATCCTCTCACCTTAAGGCACGGTCCCTAAGCCCATTGTGTCCCTCTAGGGAGCTCCTAGAGTTCTCCCCCTCTCCATCAGGGAAGAGAGCAAGTGCTAGGCCTGTCCTGTTCCAAAGACCTGGGATCCACACTGCCATGTGACAGTGTCTCCTCCAGAACAGACCTTAAACAGTGCTGACCAGTGTAGGACCTACAGAGGGCTTCCTGGGAAGACTGTTTCTTCAAGTAGAGATGGGTGCAACTTTTGGTAGTGGTGTATATAAAACAAGGTCTTAGTGTAGAACAAGATAGCCTGAACTTGTAGAAATCCTCCTACCTCTGCCTCTTGGGTACTGGAATTACAGGTATGTACCACCATGCCCAATGGCAAACAACAATATTTTAAGAGATTCTTGTGAACCAGAAACACAGACTACTCGCTCAATAAATGTAAAAAGTTTGCTCAAAGTCCATATAGTCCAGACCACTAAAAGTTCTTTTCAGATATTTGATCATCTAATGACCCCATGCCCATATCCCTCTGAAATAAAACACTAGAGACATAGCAGAGACATACTGGGAATCACAAAAGGTACTATGCTTTTATGATGTGGCATGTACCTATCTAAAGCATGGAATTTACAGAACAGATTGCAGTTATACTGGGGCCAAAGCCAGGTCCTTACCTAGACCCATGCTGGTCTTGGGAAAATTCCATTATATGCCCAGCAATCTCCCGTAGTTGTAAATTAGGGTATCGGTTATTTCGAAAATCTTCCAAAAGTCTGCTCCTGCCAGAGGGCATAACATCAGACATGCCGTATCGCAAACGAGAGGAAGAGAAGAGGGTGCTACTGGGGCTGAAGAGGCTGGAGGCACTGCTTGCACTGCGGTACTTGGCTTCGGCACCAGGAGCGGCAGAGATGTATCTTCCACTGCCATTTGTGAGTCCCCCTGTTGGTTACACAACAGAAAAGCCTGAGTCCATGCTTAGGGGAACCTCACTGAAAAGGAAAAAGCACCCCCTCCCGGCCCCCCTTCCACAAGCCTGCATCACCTCACTTCTTCCATGCCACTGTGTTATGATCAGAAATTCTACTACTACTCTGACTTTCATAAGGCCCACTCACCAATCTGGAAGGAAACATTTGCACACAGATTGAGAAAGAAGTATTTACTTGGGTTTTTGTTTGTTTGGTAGCTGTTTTGTTTTAACCACTGACAGCAGACTGACCGCAAAAAGTGGTGCTATAGTGCTGGAGCTGCAGCTCAAAGAGGGAGCACTTGCTAGTATGTCTGAGGGGTTGTGGTCAGTCCCCAGCACTACCTAAAAAGGAGAACATGAAACTGAGTAAAAAGAATGGAGCAATACAGTGTATGTCCTTAATAAATAAAATAGGGCACAGCATCTGCAGTAAGGACTCAGAAAATACAAAGCACACTGAGGTTTCGGAGCTTGTCCATCCACTCAGAGCACTACAGGGACTCACTCCATTCCTAAATAACCTTCACTCCCAGCTGAAGCCCATCCTTTAAGAACAGCACAAATGGGTGGGAATATAGCTCAGTGGTAGAGCACTTGCTTTATAGTAGTATAAGGAGAGGGAATTTATATACTGGAAACTCCTGAAAAGCTTTCTTTGAAGGAATAATTTGGAAATCTCCCATCTAAAGCAGATGGCTGGTTTTCAAAGTCCTCATCAATAGACAGCTGTTAACAACTTCCATGGGACAAAGTCTATACGGTGCAGCCATAAACACCTTTCATGCCACATAGTACTGCCCTGATTGGTGAACAGGGTATAAACTGAGTCCCTAAACAGGTAAGACAGAGCTAGGACCAAAAGGCTTAACAAAGAGTAAAGCACTGCTGGAGTGGGGGTCAGTGGGAGAGTCTACGCAAGCACAGTCACAGCACTGGGCTCCACGTGACAGCACACGTGCACACAACAAAGTAGCATAGTAAGTTAACAGGATCCCTGCTTTTCAATCATTCTTAAGGTTCACATGGTTTTTGTTGTGTTTGCTTGTTTTTTGAAGACAGAGTTTCTCTATGTAACCCCAGCTGTCCTCCGTTTCAGGGAACCACCTGCCTCTGCCTCCCCAAGTGCTAGGATTAAAGGTGTGTGCCACTGAACCCAGCTTGGTTCATATGTTTTAACTTTTATTGCATGACAAAGAATATGAAGGGTTTTTTTTTTTCCTGGCATTCTGAAGGCTGCCATCAGGTCTTCTGCATGTTAGTCAAAAGCTCTACCACTGAGGTGCATCCCAGCACCAGGCTGTTTTCCTCCAAGCATTAGAAACAAACCAACCCAAAACAGCTAAGTATTGAGAAACACCACATCAACCACAAAGACCATGATGAACAGCAACTCCAAATCCATGAGCAATGCCACTAACTAGAACTGCTCACTACCATCTCCATACGTTCTGAACAGTACTTGCTATGGCATTTAATGGTAGCTAGAGAAAGAGACCTAACTTTGATTTCTCCACAAATTCCAGGACCCGGCTTCAAAAGTCTAGATCTCAGTCAAAGCAATAAAAGCTAAAACAATACTACTAATAACAACAACAACTACTAAAGTTATACTGTGGAAAACAGTCCCTGAATGTCTGTCTATACTTTGTTCTTCCATAGATGCTTCCCATGGTTCTCAATGGGACATTTACCTAATAGGAAACTAAAGCCTGAGAGAAAAAGCTGTCATCCAAAAATGCAATGCACAGAAGTTCTAATAGTCAGAATGGAAAGCAAGGCCCTTAGTCCTAAGGTCACAGCTCTTACAGCTTGCATGTGGCTTGTTTTCAGGCTCAGTTCCATCAACCTTCCTCATTCTTCAAGAAGCTGCTCTTCTCCTCACATCCCACAGTACTTCTAAACGCAAATGGATTTATTGGGGGGGGGGAGCCTAATGATTGCTCTCCATTTCAGTCAGAAACCATTCTTTCTTCTCTGTTTAGGGAGAGGAGGACAAAGAAATGGTCACAAGGTGGTTGGGGCAACAGGCAGGTACTGAAGACGTGGTGGTCACACTAAGCATATTACCTAAGAAGGAACAGCACAAACACACACAACATTCAAAGTAATGTCATGTACTGTGTCAGCGGCTCACTGGCAAAGGAAGAAGATATGCTGAAAGGAAGCCAGGTCCTTGGCACCAAGGCGAATAATTCAACAAATAATCCTCCACACTGCCCTCCCTGTCAAATGCAGTACTGTTGAAGTGAATACTAGCTAGACTTTGTTACTGTGGCCAAAAATATACTAATACATAATTCAAAAAGCTAGAGGGAATGATAGCTAACATGCCTCTAAATTATACATTTATGTTCAAATTTTGACATATTGGCTCTTTTAATAATGAAAAAAGTATATACAAATCTCTGAAGAGAAAAACTTTCTCAGGTAAGGAATCTGGCAATTTACAGATATATTCTGCATGGGCCAAGTAGTATTTCTCCATACATTAAAGCACCACCTCAATTTTTCTTAAAACTGAAGATTCAAAACAAACACACAAACAACACCTGAGGTCCTCTGGTCCTTTTCTGAAAACACATCTAGCAAACAACAGATGTTCAGTATTTATTGGCCAAACTGCTCTTGGATTAGGAATGTCAAAACAAAAAAAGCAAAGCCACACCTGGCCAGGTCCTAGCAGTTACTCCACCTGCAGGAATCTGTGTGCGCAAATCACTCTAGATGGTGTCTGTGTCTGAACGTCACTTTTAAAAGGGACAATTAACACAGGGCTCTTCAAAGCTGGCTCAACTGTCCCATTTTCTATATACTTTGACAGAGTCTTGAAGCAACATTCCATAGCAATTGAGGGCTTAGATGCCCTACTTAAAGTGTGCTCTAGCTGTTTCGAGGTTTTGTGTTCTGTCATCATGGGTTCACACCACCACTACCCGGTGACACACCCACACCCACGCCATACATTCCCATCTGTGGTGAGGACCGAAGCTTGGGCACTCATGCTAGGCAAAAACTCAACCACTGGGCTATATCCTCACCTCCAATACATAAATGAGGCAGCTGTGTTCACCTAAATATTTAAAAAAATAAAAGACTCTCAGCCGGGCGGTGGTGGCACAAGCCTTTAATCCCAGCACTCGGTAGGCAGAGCCAGCCAGATCTCTGTGAGTTGGAGGCCAGCCTGCGCCTAAATTTATAAAGAAGAAAAGAAAACTGCATTAAAACATGTCCAGTCAGTGAGTCTCACAGATGACAAGGGCCCAAGGAAAGGTTCCTGTTTCTAGTTTAACCTGAGTTAGACAAAATTTAGGCAGAAAAGACTTCTATGTGCTAACAAAATTAAATGGTGGTTCCAAGTGTGGTGCCCACCTTAATCCCTGGAGCACTAGGAAGGCTCAGGCAGAGGCCAGCCTGGTCTACATACAAAGACCCTGTCTCAACAATAAAACCAAACCCCTAGAACTCTCCTACCCGACCCAGAGTGCAGCAGAACTGCACTGTGCTTCCACTGTGGAGGTGGGAACAAGCGCAGCTCTCCGGAGCCCAAGAAGCTAGAGGACTGCAGACCATACAAGACTAGAACTTCTCTCAGCTACCTCTGATTCTCAAGAGCTTTAGAAGGCACAACTGGGGTCTGCAGAAAACAGGAAGCATGGAGAAAGACAACAGGGAACAGGGGCATGGTGAGTACAACACAGACACATGGGTAAGCGGAGCAGGAAGTACTAACACCAGACTTCTGAAAGAGCCCAAGGAGACACAACCCCAACACTTTGAATGAAAGAGACCCTTTAAGCAAAAGTGTGGGTGCATGTGCTTCATCTTTCCACATGTACACTGCAAATGAGCTACATGACCACAGTTCAACTATGTGGAATGAATGCTTGTTTATATCATCAGCCTTGCTTAGACTCAGGAGGCAGAGACAGGGGGAATCTCTAGAGGCCAGCCTGGTCTACCCTGAGTTTCAAGAGAGGCAGAGATACACAGAGAAACCCTGTCTCAAAAGAAACACAAAATATAAAGTCATACATTTAAGAGTTCAGACATAAAGAAAGTAAATTAGTAACTGAAAATCTTACTATAAATAAGCTAAGATAGCTTTACTGGTGAATTTTATAAACAATTAAAGGAGAAAGAATGCCAGTACTATACAACTTCCAGAAACTAAAGGAGAGTGGGATACTTAACAAAGGTCAATACCACCCTGACACCAAGCTTGTCACACAAATATATTACACAAAAGGAAAATACCTGTACTTCATGAAAACAGAGGTACAACTCAACAAAAATCTTCACAAAATGAGTTCTACCATGATCAACAAAGACAGAAAGCACCTGGCAATACCAAAACCTACTCACAACAAAACTCAACTCATAATTGTGGGAAGCTATTTCAACCTCATAAAAGGTCCATTACAATATCCAACCTCAGGGCGAATAAACAAACACTATGCTCCAAGACCAGCAATACAGACAAAATGTATGTTCCTTGTTATCCTATTATAGAGAAAGCCTTGGAAATTTACCTAAAATCATTAGAATAAACAAATCAGTAAGTTTTCTGAATAAAACTCGTATACAAACCTCAGTTATATTTTGAAAACAAAACAATCCTAAACCAGAACACAATTCCACTCAGAGTAGCATCTAAACCACACACTGAAAACTACAAACTTTGCTGGAAAAAAAAGGTCCTGGATGGGCTAGGGAGACGACTCAGTGGTTAAGAGTACTGGTTGCTCTTCCAGAGGATCCGAACTCAATTCCCAGCAACCACATGGCAGGTCACAACTGTCTGTTCCAGGGGATCTTATCTGACTCCCTCATAAAGACACATATGCAGACAAAACAAGAATGAGCATGAAATAAAAAATTTAATTTTAAAAAGGTACTAGAACAATTTAGACATCCATAAGCCAAGATGAATGTACCCTTACCCCACAAGATGACAACATTACCTCAAAATAACCACATTCAATTTAGGAGTTAAAACAATTAAATTTGGGGATAAAGAACTTGCTGCTCTCCCCAAGGACCGCTTGGTTCCCAGCACTTACGTCAGGTGGCTCACAACTCCAGCTCCAGGGTATACACTCACATGCACACACTTTTATAGTATTTATAACCTCTCATACCCACCATTTGTGCTTCATCCTGTGCACTCACAGCACACGCACATACACATAATTTAAAGTTAAATTAGAAAAGTGAACCTAAACAAAAAAAAAAAAAAAAAGAACAATAGAACTTTTAAAGATAGGAAAATGTATTCAAGACCTTGAGTTAGGAAAATATTTCCTAGATTACCAAAAGTTCAATAAAGTAAACATTACCAAAATTCAAACTGACAAGTTTTAAAGACACCATTTTTTAAATTGGAGAAGCAAAAGATGGGAACACAAAGACTTCTTATAAATCAAGTAAGCAAAGTTTTAAATGAGAAAAACACATGAGGAGAGATTTCAAAGATGACTAAAAATTAATAAGCACATAAAACAATGCTCTAAAGCCAGGGCATATAAAATCAGCACTTGGGAGGCTGAAGCAGGAGGATTCCAGGTTTGAGGGGAGCTTAGGTTACAGTTAAGACTTTGTCTCAACCTCCTCCCAAAATGCTCTAGGATCACAAGGCAGCAGCAAATGTAAAATAAAACCACATGTCCACTAAAGCAGCTCTATCAAATCAGACCAAAAACAAAAGTTAATGAGGAAGTAGAGACATTGGAATCCTCGTATACTTTTGGTGAGAAGTGAACCATCACATCAACCTATACAACAGATGAACAGTTGAATACAAAAAAAGAAAGATAAAAACAACTTAGCAACCCAGAGGCAGAGGCAGAGGCAGGCAGATCTGTGAGTTCCAGACCAGCCAGGGCTATATAGACTCTATCTCAACAAAAAGAAAAGGCTGATCATAAAAGCTAACACACAATCTACTCCTAGGAAAACAGCACATCTAGAAAATCTTCCATTAAAATATTCATAGCTGCATTTCTTGTAACAGCCAAAGCAGGCACAAGTGACCATGAAATGGGAGTGGCGGGACAAAAGGTGATGGATCCACAAAAACGGAAAATGGCTCAGTAAGAAGGAACTCCCTATTGGCATATAATGTATCACAGACCAATATAAAACAGAGAAAAAATAAACTGCAAGTTAAATTCATTGTTGTTATTTGCAGTTATGATCAGGATGAAGTGCAAATGGTGGGTATGAGACGTTGTAAATACTATAAAAGCTTTACCTTGACAGCCACACAACTTACAGCCAATCCAATTTATTCAACAGTCTACATGAAATGGACTGAAAACAAACAGAAATAACCGAAAAGGCGCTGAAGGTTCTCAGGCACACAGAAATAATTACTAGGCAAATCAACTGCTCTCCTGGAACAGTCTACCGCATGCTGACGACTGAGTCGGTGATCGCAGAGAGGCTGCAGAGAGGAGAGGCCTCCTGCCTGCAGCATTCTCAGATCAGTGTGAACACCCAGAGCCACTGCACTAAGTTCAGGAGCTGAAAAACTACAAACCACAGGATACATCTGGCTGCCACCTTTAAAAAAACAAAAACAAAAACTAGTTTAATTAGAAGACAGCTGGGTTGGAGAGATGGCTCCGCAGACAAGAGCATGGGCTGCTTTTCTGGAGGACCTAGGATGGCTTCCCAGAAATCACACAGTGACTCACAACTGTTTCTACCTCCAGTTTCAGGAGAGCTGACCTTCTGTTCTGGCCTCTTTGGACACCAGGGACATACAGGGTGCATAAACATGCATGCAAGTAAAACACCCAACGAATTTTTTAAAAAATCTAAAATCCAAAAATATTGACAAAACAAAGCAACTCAACAAATCTTTATAAATTTAGTTATAATGTGCTCTTAAAAAAAAAAAAAAACTGGACACATCACGTAACAAGGATATACATTGAAAATCTGTGATTTAGAATTTAAAAAAAATACGAGACAAGCGAGGCAAGTCTGGAAAGCCCCCTACACACACACACGGAATGAGGTACTGCTAACCTAGCCCTATGACTCCCAGAGGCGCAAGAAGTCAGGCAGGTAAATGGAGACAGTGAATGTTCAGTCTTCCCTCTCTCAGCCTATCCCCTTCTGATCCTACATTGTAGTCAGGCTTTCTGTTGCTGAGAAACACTGCTGTCCAACATACCCCAACCACTCACCTGTCCATTGTGGACAGCCAGTAAGAAATGTCCTTCTAAGTTCTCTCCACTTCAGAATACACACACATCTGGATACATACTACACACACACACACACACACACACACACACACACACACACACACACACACTGTGTGAAAC
>CABHPQ010135929.1:4590-29136 GCA_902168405.1 Peromyscus aztecus
ATTGCACACATACAAACACACACATATACACTATATATATATATATATATATATATATATATATATATCTCCTTCATTGCCTTGATCAAACGTGTTTTAAATGGTTATCCTAAGGTTTTAATCAACTCAACTTGCCCAGCAGATGTGCTGGCATGTCTTCTATGACTATTTGTTTCTTCCTCACAGTATCTCTTACACAAAAAAGACAACAGAAAGCTTTGAAAATATATACATGTGTTTCACATGCATATTTCATGAGTTTTCTATTTTCCTACAGTTTGGGCTTCATTGACTAATGATTCCCTATTTATATATATATTTATTTATTTATTTATTTATTTATTTATTTATTGTGAATATATATGGTCTTTGACATACTATTTTGTGCCCAATAACAATTCCCTTATTGAAAAGCAATCAAAAATGTTTTAACAAAATAAAAAAAATCAAGTAAAATACTGTGGTATAAGTATTAAGAAAGTAACAAGTCTAATGATATCATGCCACACAGACACTTTTTTCTTGAATTAGCATTTATTTTAGAAGAAACTTTTGAAAATAAGAGCTCTTTAAATATTTAGACTTGCAAGAGTTTCTAAGTAGAAACTGTTTCCAAAAGCAAATCTGCAAAATGGAAAGTATTGATCTTTTTTTATTTTGTGTTCTGAGATAGGAATCATTACATATTTTTATCCTGAATTTGTCTGCAATTACACTGATGCAGATGCTAAATCTTTTCCCTGATATGCTTACACAGAGAGAATTCGGATCTCAATGAGACATCAAAGAAAGGGCAGTTTTAAGGGAAAAGAAAAAGGAAAAGGAGAGAATCGGAAAGAACATGATGCCTTGCAAGACACTTACTGACACTTCATTCAGTATCTTCATGATTTCTTTAAAAAACAACAGAAGAAAAAAGACAATGGACTTGCTTTATAAACGGTAACAAGATATGTCAAATTTAATTCTTTGAGCATCCAGATCCTTTCCTGATTTATTTTGGAACTTGCCTAGAGATCCAAGATGGCTGATAAGCTGCACAAAATAGAAAACTTAGGAAGCAACAGTAAAAGAAAAAATCATAATTAAAGAACCATAGAAAGTGAGCAAAGAAAAGCTAAGATTGAGGTAGAAAACAGGCACAAAATATTTCAAGGCATAGATGGTCCCAGGAAAACAAAAAGTTGTCAAATGTTATTGTAAGGATCCCATGTCTATACACTTGAGCCTGCAGGGCTATGTTCATGCATGTATTGTAAGAATCACATGGTAGAACAAGCAAATGTGCTGAGGACAGTGGTTACATTAAAGATCATATTTCATGTAATTGTTTAAAAGAAACTGGAAAATAATCTAGAGAGCCATATTTTCAGTAAGGGACTTGAGACTGTCATGAGAACTAAAAGATAAAAACACAAAATATCCCTTAGATGTATATAAAAAGAAACAGACAGGACATTAATTTCAATCCAGTGGATATATCCTTCTAACAACAGAAAATCTGTCTCATGTAACTTAATGGGTTCTGTCCCAGAAAGTGCAAATCAGCCTGAATGGATTTGGAGAACATACAATCTTGATGTTTCTCAAAACACAAAATGTCACGTTCAAAGTCTTTGCCAGTTAGTGAAAAGAAACTGCCCCTGGGAGAAGAAGAAGCCAGCTTTGCAGGCTGATCATTAAAGGCCTCGTTCTTACACGCAGAGCCAAGACCAGCTAAACAGTGTGGAAACTTGTCCTTTTCTTCTCAACTAAGCTGAGATTTAGAAATTGTGGTTTGTGTTTGCTGTGAAAAAAAAAACAAAACAAAAAACAAACAAAAAATAAACAAAACAGAGTAAAACAAAGTGAAAACAACCAGTGCATTCAGAGACAGGATTTCAAGCCACTCCCATTAAAAAGCTCTTTGATATTGTTCATTTGCACAATTATAAATCAGACCCTGTGATTTTTAATTCAAAAAAATTTGAGATTGTAGTCTAATTACATTTATTCCTTCTCCAAATCCTCTCATAATGCTACCATCTGTTCTTCAAATTCATGGCCTTTTTTTCCATTAATAGCTATTACATGCATATATGTAAATACACATATGTTCCTAAGTGTAAACTGCTCAGAGTGTATAATGTTACTTGCATGTATGTTTTCAGGGATGACTATTTGGTACTGGACAATAAATTTGTATGCTTTTCTCCTTACAAAAACTTCCTCTCCAGGCCCCAGATTCACTCAGTTGCCTGTGGTTCTCTGGGTTGTATTGAGACCTCATGGGCTTCCCCCAGTCCATTTTGGCATGTCCATTGATTTTGTCATTGTTTAGTTCACATTTGAGCAGTCATGTTGGTGAATCTTTACAGGCGTAGTTTCTGAAATTACTAGGAGACACAATCTCCCAGCAAAGTCCCAGATCCTCTTTGACTCTTACAATCTTTCCATGCTCTCTTCACCAAAGTTCCCTGACCCTTAGGTTAGCTGAGTCTCTTAGGTGAGACTAGTCTCTAACACTCTGCATTTTGATTGGTTATAGTTTTCTGCAACAGTCTCGATGTGTTGCAAAGAGAAACTTCCTTGATGAGGGGTGAAGACTACACTTACCTGTGGGATTAGGACAAATGTTCATAAATTGTCATGGGGATTATGCAGGTTTAAGAAGTTAGTAGTTGTAGATTCTCCATCAATAGTCATGACTAACACTGAGAAGTCAGCTAGATTTTTATTACCAGGCTTGGCTTCCCTCCTATTGAGCAAATTGCATGTCTAATCATAGATCTCATGTTTTAATGTTTATCTTACATAGAGGATGAAGTAGAGAGATGAACTTCATCTACTATTACAATTGCTTTCCATTCTATACTCAATAATGTTAACTTTAGCCTGCAGTTTTAGAATAAGGCATTAGTTCTAATATAGTTTCCAGATGTCAGGGGAGCGATATACAAAAAAATACGTTTGAGGGCAAAAAAAATTTGTGAATGATGTTATGTACTCAATAGGTGATTAGTAAACTCACTTTGATGATATCTGTGTATATCTCATGTAAATGTGGAGGCACAGACATTTCAAACAATTGATGTCTACATTTAAAGGAAGAAAATATGGGATCTAATTGGCTAATTTCACTAAAAAATATAAACTTTTACTAATAAGCATTTTGATTTAGCTATTAAATTATAAACTAGACTTGCACTTTTCCTAGAAATCCCATGTCACATAAATACAAATGTGTTGGAAGTGGGCAAATTTTGTATTTATCTAGCTTAAGCATGCAAATATAACCTGTATTAAATTGAGTAACATATGTAGATTATGTAAAATTAGCCTAGAATTGAATATATTCACTCACTTTTTCTCTTCAATGTTTATAAAATTTTAGAAATGGCTTAGTTGTGTTGGTTTGGCGTCATGTCATCCAATCATCATTTGTATCCTAAAAGGCTCATTTATGTATGTGGGAATTGGCTCCACATAAATATTTTAAATAGCCCAATCTTGTAACTAAAATCTGCATTATACCTTGTTCTAAATTGGCTTTACATACATTATTCATATATTCACTCCAGCAAATATGTGAGATATATATTAATAGTCTTTTCACATTAGATGCTAAAACATTATATCAGAATAATTTTAAGGGACTTTCTCATTATTAGGTAGAGGGGCAAAGACTTGTCATCATATGATGTGAGGTTAAGCCTCATGCAATTTCCAGTATATTATGCTGTTTGATAGTGTGATTTTCTTTTCCTAAAATTTCTGACACCTTCATAGCTTGAAAAACTTAGTTTGTGTAATAGCTGATTTATGCTAAACAAGTTATTTAATCTCATTCGATCTTAGTTTCCCCATATATGATGTAAAGTTGTTATGAATAGTAATATCTTCCTAAAGGGTTACATGCATACTTTGCAGAGTCCCTCATAAAATAAAAATGCAAGTGCCCTTTATGAAAGAAAAAGTGCAATTAAAAAACTGGAATGTTATAATCGCCTCTCTTGATTTTAAGATGTTTTTAACCTCTTACTTTTTAATTATTTTAAGTAAAAACAAATTTAAAAGTTATCACAAATTGAATAACTTGCCTTTATATTGTAAAATAGAAGCTTTAGGCATAAATCTGAACATTTAGCTTGTATATCGAATTATTGGTATTACCTACTTGCTTGTAACTCATATAAGCATATTTTGATGACCTAAATAGTCAAAATGTTGTCTAAAACCAACTCAACTGTTTACATTTTTCCTCTTGGCAAACATAGTCTTCCAACACTCTCTACATGCTAGTGATGAATGAAAGACCTAAAGTAAGGGACATCTGGCTTGTTCTACCTTTCCCTTTCTTCTTATGTCATGTGTGTAGCGGACATGTTTGATACATACAGGAGCAATATAAAGACAAAGGCAAGGAGAAGCTTCTCTCACCATTCATGAGTCTTAACCTGCCACTGTCTTCTTTCTTTATTGGAAACAGTTTTGGGCCTTTAAGAAAGCATAGTCTTTTGTAGCTACCAGCACCACCACATGTTTGTCAGTAGATGCAATGTACTCTGTAACTGCTCTAAGTCTCAGCAAGTCTACTTGATATCGGAAAGTCTTCTAGGTTGCAGTATTCTTGGGCATTGGGAATAGGTGGTAAGGACTAGATCAAGCACACTGCATGCATCTTCTCTGTGCAAGTGCTTGCATCATGGGCTTATGGGCTTATTAAATTACACTGGTAGCATTACACAGGCAATGGAAATTGTTAATTCGAGTACTGCCCTTCTAAGCTGGAAGCCTTGGTCAACTACAAAGGTCACAATTTCACAAGGCTGGCCTTGTCTGCCTTGAAGTTGGAAAGGAATCACATACACACACACACACACACACACACACACACACAAATATCTATAAGAGTTCTTTCTTCATTCTTAGTTGACACTTAAAAATGCTAACCCATTATTGTATAAGTAAGTGTATGCTTTTATCCTATTGTATAAAATGATTAAGTTAGTGAATTTATGTTACTGGAGGACCTCAGGTAATAGAAGAGTTGTGTGAATGATTTAAGTATGAGCCAGTCAAGAATCCAGACAAAGCTTGTGAAGGACTTAGAAGGCTTAGAAGGACTCTAAGAGAAGCACAGTCTCTTTTAAGAAGATCTTTTAGGGCTGTAATCCTAGCACTCAGGTAGAGGAGGAGGCAGGATAATCATAATTTTGAGGCCACCTTTGGCTATGTAACAAGGTCAAGAGAAACCTTGGTTACTGGAAACCCCATTCAAAAATACAACAAAGCAAAACCAAAAAGATATTCTAAAAGCAGTGCAGTGTGGAGTAAGAAAAAACCCATGATTTTTGCTGTAGTCTGCATAAAATTGCAACTGTTTCTGTGCATCCTAATGTCTTATAATAATTACACATGAGCAAGGTTTGTCCTGTGCTACCCTTGACATCATTGTGATTATATTTAAAGTTTACGAGCAATTTAATCAGCACATTGTAGAATGAGCTGGAGAAAAGTGAGGGCAATTTAAAACAAATTTAAAGAACAAAAGGTTATCAGTATCTAATTTATTTTTACCTATATTAGATAATAGTGTAGTAGGTATGGAGAGACAAACAGTAAGTTGATGCCATTTTGTTCCAAACAGTCTACAGAGTGCTGCTGTCTTGGACAGACAGCCTTGGTGCCGTCCTCAGGGCTTCTTCTCCACAAAGCAATTTAGGAAAAAAACTGATACAGTGAAATTCTTATTTATATATCACAGATAGTATCAACTTTTAGGAAAATACAGTCATGAAAACTTGATTGCCTATGGTTTTTTTTTATTGGTCTTTTAACTATTCCTCCAGTAAGAGAAAGAAAAACATGAATGTATAGGAAGATATGATTTGTTTTTTTATGCTTATTCTGAAAGTTGGAGGATTTTTATGGTGTTTATTCCCTGACATTCACCTGAGCTGTTGCTTTATTTTAAACACATATCTCTGTTTTGGTATTCTGTGCAGGGACTTCCATCTGATTTGATTTCTCTCTGGCTCTCACACAATCAGGTAATGTTCTCATTTTCAAATGCTAATGTTCAGCTTTATATAGCAGTTAGTTGAAAACCTGTGACAATTACATTTCTTGTATGGTAAATATTTTAGTATTCTTAAAGAGCTTTTATCTTGCCATTAAATAAACCGTCTTATCAGATGCAGAAACACAGTAATTTAAACCCATTTTGCTTCTCTGTATTTCTTATTTTATATTGTTTATGGGCTATTCTGAAGCTTACCTACCCACAAATTCTAAATAAATTTACCAATATCCCTAAATATGTTTGAATTCAATGAATAAAATAATGCATGTTTTAAGTACTTAATATTTTCACACATATGTTTAAAGTTGTAAATCTTCACAATGTTTCTCTCTTGTGATAAGAATTATCTTCTGAAGGAGTGGTTTGAAGGTTGAATACATCTCTTAGATCACTTCTCCATATCACAACAGGGAAATGCAGTGGCTATTTGATCTATTAGAAGTTGCTTCATCTATGAATTTAAATCTTCTTGGTAATATGTGTGTTAGTAAAAGTTAGGTGATCAACAGTGAATATGGTTTAGGATTTCTTAAATTATTTATTTTATTACTAATTTGTTTATAATTTATATATGTGAGTGTTTTGCTTGCGTGTATGTCTGTATACCATATGTGTGCCTGTAGAGGTCAGAAGAAGACATTGGTTTCCCTGGAACTAGAGTTATGGAACACTGTGAGCCACCTTGAGGGTGCTTGGAATCATATCCTGATCCTCTTCAAGAACAGAAAGTACTCTTAACCACTGAGCCATCTATCCAGCTCAGCAGTGAAAATTTGAAAACTTGAAACCTTTTCCTTTGAAATATACATATAAATGAATAAATTTTTATGAGTAAATATAAATATAGGTGAATGTTATTGACACATGTGTATATATGTATATATGCAAATAAATTAAATATATGCTTTCTAACAAAATAGTCAATACTTTAGTAAGAAAAAATAATTTTCCTTGCAAGTAAAAGAAATGGTTAAAATAGTAATCATCTCTATAACAACAAAGTAAACAGTTCTGCATGTTAAAACATGAGGTTTTAAACTGAATAATTATCCTATATCTTATGGATTGGTTTTAAATTATATTCATTATGGACATAAATTTAAATACAAGGAAGATATTTTGGGGTATTAAATTAGTTTTCAAGCTCTAATTACATAAGTCAGTTTTACAGATTCATAAACTGTGCCAGTATTCTCTTAAACTAATGATAATGAGGATGCTGGTAGACCAGTCGTACTTAATTAGGCTTACAGCCCTGATGGCCTATTTGGGAGTTTGCATACTGGCATGTTTGTTTGGCATAAAGAGATATGGGATACAGCCAAGACTTTTTCATGCACATGAAAAGTGCCATCCGTATTCACAATCTCTATGCAGTCCATGGCATATTGCTGGGACAGAAAAAGGAACAAGGTTAAATGTTTTTATTTCATATTAAAATAACATTAAGCAAAACAAAATCTCTAATTATATGTTGCAACAACACCATTAGAACAATTTATCAAGAATACAAGATACTGCATTTTGAAGAAAATGTTTACTTATATACCTGATTGGAAATGTATGTTGGTGTTTGTATCCCACCCTGAATTTTAGAAATGCTGTCAGTAACTTAAACTCTTGATTATTCTACATTTACTATATTTCTGTATTTCATTGATTTTAAGTCTATCTTCCTGGCAAGGCTTAGTGTGTTCAGGGCAGTGAGGAGGACTTCACTCCAGAACATAGTCACTGAAAACATATAGGAAATCAGCAAGTAAAGAGGCAGAAATTCTCTACAGAGTATTTCCTTGAATACTTATCTATGCTTCCTCAAATCATGCTCCCTAAACTGCCAAAAGTGCCTCAGCTGGGTGTGAGGCCTCATGAACCCTTTATGCTGGAATATTGTTTGGTTTAATTTATATAGGTCTTGTGTGGGTTACCAAAGTTGCTATGTGTTCATGAGCAATCAACATGTCATATCCAGAAAACAGCATTACACATATTTCGCTGTCCCGTCCTCAGGCTCTTACATCTTTTCTGTCTCTGCTTCTTACCTTTTAAAAAAATTCTCTAAACCTTGGCAATGGGTTAATATAGATGTATCATTCCGAGCTGAGCATTGGAACATATACGTATATGAAACACTTTGACTAGTTGTGTTTCTCCAGGATCTACTAGCTAATCTTAAATGGTAAACTGTTATGTCTGGTAGAAATGGGTAAGAAACATTATACCTTTCTCCTGTGCCAATTTATTTCCAGTTTTCAGGCAACTAGTTTATGGACAAAGAAGATTCCTTCAAGTGCTCATCTTTATTGCCACCAGACTAACAAGTCTCATTTCAATGACATATTTGGGGTACCATTTCTTTTCACACACCCTCATGAACTCACTCTCCAACTCTAACAACTTGACCATACTGCCATTGTTCTTAATTATCTCGTGATTCTGACTCTTACTGTTCTGTTATGGTTATTTCCATATAAGGAGATTTTGCTTAGTAGATTTTAAGTTCCCAAGAGCACAATTTGTTTCTTATTTCTGTATAAAATTCTAAAGTGCATTTAAGTGAAAAATAGATGGCTAGATGAAACATGAAATGACCTAAATTTGCAATGATGATGTCATTGAGACTACCTTGTCATTCAAGCTAATGACACTTGCTCTGATACACTTAGGTAATTAATTATTCTTTGACCATCTGGCAAAAGGGGCAAGCATACTGTTAACTGTTTCAAAGATGTGAAAACAAATGCATGTAAGTCAAAACAAGGTCAAAGTCTTTGGTTTTTAAGGGAAAGAATGAAATTCTTTATTTTATTAATGTACATGTGTTTGTCCATTTGTACAAGCATACACATGAAATAGCACATATGTAGATATCATAGGACAACAGTTAGGATTCATTTCTTTCCACCCTCCATGTGAGTTATAGGAAATGAACTCAAGTCATTAGACATGGTGTAAGGAGTCCTTCTATGCCTAGCCATCTTGTCAAGAATTCTTCTAACATAGGGTCAATGAAGACTAAGTGACAGTACCAACTTTCCAGTGGCCAAGGTGGCTTACTTGTAAACCAGCACTCTTCCCTCTAGGTTCTGAGTAGGGAATGGCCATGTTCTCATTGTAGAAAACTTCCTGGACCTCAGGACCCTCAACAATGGCTAGAGTTCCTAATTTGCTGTTCTGTTTTGATATTAGAAATATCACTCAGAATGGGATGGCTCTTTCAATGATCCATTGCATACTTTTGTCCTTCTAAAGCATAACCTGACTAAACACCAGACAGTAGGGTAACAAATTGTAAGGTGACACACATTGTAGGGTAACAGGGACTGCTCATATTCTGATTCTGAAAACATTACTCCATTTCTACATCACCACTGCCATCAAATCCTTTGAACATGTGTTACCAGAAAGCTTTCTATGAGATGCACATTTGCTCCTTAGCTGAGACAAGTTCTTATCAAATTCTTTATGATAGATACAGTTATAAACAAACATTGTTCCACTGTTAACTGAATACTGTTTGAAAGAGTCTAGGATTTGCTAGGAGAAAAGATTAAAGAGGAATGGTAGAGTTTTTGTTAGATTTAAAATGCAGTACAGTGATCTAAGGACAAAATTACTCAAGCTCCTACTGGAAATCGTGAGTCAGCATGGCTTGAAGGAAAATTAACTAGAGGTTAAGAAATTGAAAGAGAGGCACCAATGTAGTAAAAACACTGTTTTGAAACAATAAAATCTATACTACAGAAATGGATAATTTTCATTTTATGACTTTACAGTTACAACACATGGTAGCTTTATAAAACAAGAAGAAAATAAAACGTTACATCTCTGATAGGCTTCGGTTATCCCCTTTTAATGTGAATTGTTATATTATGGGGAAATAGTTTATGAATTTTATTATTATTTTGACTCAATCCCTTGTTCTTCCTCTTGCTAAATATATGAACTTAACTCTTAATTTCTTTTCAAATGACACATCCATCATACATCAAATGAGCACAAAAATTCTTCCTTAGTCTTCAGTAAAGGATGGAATAGCATGAAAGTTTTATTTGTAGAAGGTACCTGCTTGAAACGCCTTCATTATTTTGTAACATTTGCTAAATACCTTTTGTTTTTCTCTTGTCATTTCCACCTATTTTTCTGAGATTTTATTAGATGAAATGTTAACATCCATTCATGCTAATTATTGCTCTTTCCATCACTTGCCAAAACGACCGAAATTCTTAAGCAGAAAGTCACTACAACAATGAAAATCAGCAAATTCAATGTTGAAAATATTCACTGATGGCCCAACATACACTAAAATTTCCTGCAAATCAAAATGACAAAACCAACTGCAGATCAGGATTTGGAGAAATTGAATAACTCATACACCAATGGAAGAGGATGAAATTGACAGATACCCTATAAAACACTTAAAAGAATGAAATCATTTTAGGGAACAACAGATTCATTTGGTCATTTATTCCAGAAAAATGAAAGCTAAAATTCACTTAAAACCTTGTCCATGAATAATATCAATACTATGGACAATATATATGTTTATTTTTAATAATAGATAATTATAATCTACCTATTTATTCTGTAATAGATGGATTGTGTTAACTATGTGTGTTTATAGACATGTAAACATACATAGCATGAAACACTATAGAGCAATTGAAACAAATGAGCTCTTTATCTATGCATCAACTTGGATGACCATGCAAGGAAGTATTCTGAAGGCAAAGTTTTTCCCTAAGAGGTATACAGCATTTATTCTTCTTTATCTAAGACGCTAGGAAATAACAAAATTTCACAAAACGATAATGTGTTTTCAGTGGTTGTATATGAGGTGGGGTATGATCAGTGACCCCAAAGGTGTTATAACTTTGGTGAGGTCTAGGGATAAATCTTCATTAGGACTCATGAGTACAGTTTGGTGAGTGGATACTGTAGTGGAATGTAGCAGGGTCCGTGCTGTGGTTCCCTTTGGGAGCTGGGGCCAAGTAGGCACAGAGTCAAACCACACAGACTCAGAGAGAATGTCAAAACAAGCTCAGTTTATTCAGGAAGAGGCAAGACTTATATACCCTCCACCCCACCCTGGGGGCAGGTCTGATGAATATGCATCAGCTGGTGTGACATAGCTGCCTCTCATTGGCCCAGGTCATCTCCAGATCATGTTTCAGCTGCTGTTGCTAAGACCATCAGGCATACCCAGGCTGGCTCCCAGAAAGTATCTTTTTTACTTGTTTGGGCCGTCTGGCCCTCAAGCCCATTAGGGATGAGTTATCCCACAGTGGATATCATCAGTATGGATGCTGTATATTACCTTGTATTTTGCACAGTTTTACCAATGCATGAAATTTAATTAAATGTGAATGAGATCTCTCTGTACTACTTTAATAATTATAAGTGAATCTCATTGTTCTGGATAGTTTTATGACAACTTGATACAAGCTAGAGTTATCTGAAAGGAGAGAACCTCATATGAGAAAATGTCTTCATAAGATTTTGCTGTAGGCATTTTCTTAATTAGATGGGAGAGGGTCCAGCCCATTGTGGGTGGTGCCATCCCTGGGCTGGGGGTTCTGGGATCTATAAAAGAGCAGGCTGAGCAAGTCATGGGGAGCAAGTCACTAAGCAGGGTTCCTCCATGCCCTCTGCATTATCTCATGCCTTGTTTGTGCTCCTGTCCTGATTTCCTTCAATGATGACCAGTGATATGGATGTATAAGCCAAATAAGCCCCCTTCTCCTCAAGTTGTTTTGGTCATGGTGTTTCATCATAGCAATAGTAACCCAAACAAGTCAATTACAACTTCAATGTAAAAAAGGAAAAAGTAAATGAATCAAAACACAAAGTTCAGAAAGTACCTTTGAAAGTAAGCATGGGGGTATATTTGTGCAGTCCCAAGAATGTGGAGGCTGAGGCAGGGGAATTGCAATTTTAGTGTTACCATAGGCTATATAGTGAGATCATATCTTAATATAAGAAAAAAAACAAAACAAATAGTGATTTTCAGTTCAAATGCTTATTCTTGAAATTTTCCTAAAAGCATAATCAATATAGTGGCAGACTACTGTATTTGGCTATGATATATCAAATACCTTAGAAATACTTTAATATCTATCTTAATATGAATAATAACCACAGTAAACAGTTGATTACAATGACAGAATTTTCTGCATTCCATGATTATCCTGATTTAGATTAACTCCAGCTTGCTGTAGAATTTTATTTTCATGTTTTCAATAGTCAACACACAGAAAGTTTACAAATATATCAATCAGTAAAATTATATGAGGTCATCACAGATTTCCTATAAGCAGTGATAAAAGGAGGGAGTAAGATGAGAAGAAGGGAGGAGAGAGTTAGACATTAAAGAGAACCAGAAGGTTTGAATTCCATTGACTCCTTAAAAATTGATTTGGGAAATCCTGGGCCCTTATATAGTAACATTATTTTGTAAAATTTAATTTCTGAAGTAATTGATGTACTGTTTGTAAATAATATTAAGCACCAAAATATATAATGTAAAATTAGCCACGTTAGTTATTATATTTGAAAAAATGTATAATCTGAATTTTTTTTGTTTTTTGTTTTCAATTTTTTTTGAATTTATTTTATTTTATTTTACAATATAATTCAACTTTACATATCAGCCATAGATTCCCCCGTTCCCCCCCTCCCGCCCCACCCCCCCCCTCAATTTTCTTTTTTTGAGACAAAGTTACTCTGTATAGTCCTGGCTGTCCTAGAACTCACTCTATAGACCAGGCTGACCTTGAACTCACAGATATCTACCTGCCTCTACCTCCCAGGTGATGGAATTAAAGGCGTGTGCCACCAAATTTTCTAATAAAATAACCACTCTGGCAGTCTTAGTGGCACTTAATAATAATTAGTCCATGCATGGGTACATATGTATCAAGCATATACATTTTCCTATTGCTTTGGAAAGCTGTTTGAATAAGCATACCCAAGCTGCAGACTGGTTTTTGAGAATTTATAAATAAACATTCCTTTTCAGGTGCTTCTGTTTTTTGGTTTTTTTTTTCCTTATTGAAAAATAAATTCTTCTCTCATACAGTGTGTTCCAACCACAGTTTTCCCTCCCTTCGCTCCTCCCACTCCCCCCCCCCCTGCTCTTCCCCTGATCCACCCCCTCTCCATTTCCTCTTCAGAAAAGAGCAAGCCTCCAAGAGACAACAGTCAAACAGGACAAAAGACATCATGAGGAGAGAGGGGGAATCTAAATTGGTGGTCTCCATCAGGTCCCTCTCCTCAGAGGTAGGTAGGGTAACCTGAGGAAGAGTGAAAGGAAAGATTATAGGGGCCAGAGGGGATGGAGGACACCAGGAGTACATGGCCCATAGAATAACTAAGCAGGCTCACATGGGCTCACATGGACTCACAGAGACTGAAGAGACACTTCTATTTTCCATTCATTTCCCATAGACTTAAAATTTGGGGCTTCAATAATTTTATGTGTCTCTACTCAAGAAATATAATAAATATCAATTTTTAATAATTTAACACCATAATGAGATTTGACTTAGGCCCTCAAATGATTCACAGGAACTGCAGGGGAATAATTATTATTATTCTTTTGGTTTCTTTTTTTTTTTAATCTAAGAAAATTTTCCACTTACTCTACCTATCAACCAGAGATCCCCTCCCATCTTTCCTCCCACTCCCCTCCAGCTCCACCCTCCCACCCTAGCCAACCCTCCATCTCCTCCTCCAAAAACATAAGGGCTCCCATGACGATTTGGCAAAATCTGGTACATTTGTTGAGGCCAGACCAAGCCCCTCTCCCCTGCATCAAGGCTGAACAAGGCATCCCACCATAGGTAATGGGTTCCAGAAAGCCAGTTCATGCACCAGGGACAGATCCTGATCCCACTACCAGGGGCCCCTCAAGGAGGACCCTAAGAGGGATGCATGAATCTCCCTGGGAAGGGGAAATAGATGAGATCTCCATGAGTAAACAGGCAAGTAATTATAATGTAATACACTGAAATGAAAAAAAACGTCATTTGTTGCATATGCTCTGGTTTTGGGATGTTTGTTCTGCTGACAAGGAGAAACTTAATACCACTTTAACTCTCTGTGAAGCATTTGAATGCAGATTCCCCTCTGTAGTTCTGTATTCAGCTGTAGAGGACTGTGAATAAATGTGAAGAGTCAAACACAGGAAAACAGCTATGCCTAAATGGAGCCAGTTGTGTCTCATGCAGACTCAAATGTCTTGTGACCTTTCACACAGTTTACTTAGTACAGGTCAAGTTTGTATTTGCTGTGGCATCGGCACAGTACCTAATGCTACTGCTTTTTACACAAGTATCACATTCACAAGGGTGAATATTCCATCCTTGCTTAGGATTCTTTAGTCAACATTTGTCATGTGAAGACAAATAAATTTTCTATAAGCCAGGGAGAGAAATAGTTCAATGACTATAAGCTTTTAAGAATTCACATTTGATCAATGTAAAAAGGACAGGAGAGATGGTTCAATGTTTAAGCATACTTGCTCCTCTCACCTGGGACCCAGCTTTCATTCCCAGCATCCACATGGCAGCTTAGAACTCCAAATTCAGGGGATCTGATGCCCTCTTCTGGCCTTCATGGCATCTCACATGTGGTGCACATTTAGGGAATTGCATACATCAGTGCATGTGTGCGCAGATGTATACATACACACACACACACACACACACACACACACACACTCACTACAATAAATAAGCCACTTACAAAGAATAGCTTAAAATTTGTAGATTAGCTCTTTTCAACTGAGGTAAAATGTTGCCATTGGAGCTATGTTAATGCAAGACACCTTGTCAGGCTTTACATAGAAATGCCAGATTTGGAAAAATGATCATACTAAAATACTATTGAGTGCTCACTACAACCAATGTCTTTGCTGCATAGTTTTTGCATTTTCTTCTTCAAAATCCTCTATCAGTGAAGATTCTCCTCTATGTAAGTTATGAAATCTCATTAAATGTGGTGGGAAATAGCAGACTGTACAGTTTTAAAAAGAAAGAATGTCTATTGCTGATGTTGGCTTAAAACAATTGAATCAGAATGCTTCATCAAGATAGCCACAAGTCTATATTTCTCTTCCTAGATCTCAGTTCCACTTACTCTGTATTGGCTTAATTCTCAGGTAGCCTTTCTTTGTGCGTGGTTGAATACCTTGGACTGTTGATGGTTTATGTCATCCTTACATCCTACAGTATCAGGAAAGGACACAGACTGCTGTATGTAGTTAATTCTGGACAATAGCTGTGGGCAAGTGTGTGGGCTCAACGGATTGACTGGTCAAGAAAGACGTCTTCCTCTCCCTGACCTTCCCTATCTCTAGTGTCCTCTATTCCATTATAAACATCTACAGTGTTAATTATTAGTTTCCATTCATGAATGAGATATTTGTTGTTGTCATCTTTTCTGCTTGGCTTGTTTCATTCACCACAGTGTTCCCAATTCCATTCATGTTGTTGAAAATACCAGAATTTTATTCAATTTCTGTGTAAGCTTATTCTATTATGTGAATATATATATATATATATATATATATATATATATATATATATTAAATTCAATTATCTACTGAAGGCCTTTTGGACGATTGTAAATTGTGCTGTAATAGTCATGGTGGTGCCAGGATCTTATGAGGTCTGAGTCCAGTGCTTTTTGGGTATATATCTAGTAGTCGGTTTGCTGAATTATATAGTAGTTCCACTTAAAAGTTTCATTTCATGAATCTTCACACTTTTTTCCATAATTTCTAAAATGTGTTCCCTATACAACATATAAAATTCTTACTTTTCTGTATTTTTGCCAACAGTTTGTAACTTTTCACAGGTAGGTAGTTTATCAGAGATAAGTGGACATTTCACTCTAATTTCCATGTATATTTCTCTTAGGATTAACAAAGTCCAGCTTTTAAAAAATGTACTAGTTGGTTAATTTGAGAGGCACCTGTGTAGTAGTTTTTTAGCCTGTTTTTAATTGAAAGTTATTCACATTCATCTTCAGCACTTCTTTATATATTCTAAAGTTTAGTCTCTTCTTAGAACTGATTCAAACAAAATGTTTAGAATACAAATAATCTCAATTCTTCTTAAAATGTTCAAAAACTGAAATAATGAAACTGTTAACTGTTGCTGTGAGGCTATCACAATGCTAAGCCCAAAAGTAGAGAGAGGTGGTGGTGGAGGGGAGGAGAAGAAAATACCTTTAATCCCAGTGCTAGTTAACCATAGAGGTCAGGAGATCTGGACAGACAGACAGACAGGAAGTGATGGAGCTGGGCGGATATAGGAAGTGACAAAACTGGGCAGAGAAAGGAAGTAAGATGGCAGAGCACAGAAAGGCATATAAAGCATGAATATGCAGGAAATAGGTCTGTAGATGTAACCAACCGTCTTATTAAATAAGAAACACAGAGCCAAGGTAAAGATAAAAGCCCAAGAGGTCAGAGCTAGGAGCTTACCCGCGTGCTGCTGGCTAGCTTCTTCTGCCAAGAAACCTCTCCGAAAAGGAACTACTTCCTGTGCGTTCGTCCTTAAATAGAGTTCTGGTTCTTCCTTCTCATTGGTTGTAAACCCAACTACGTGACTGCCTCGTCACTGCCTGTGTACAGACCACCAGGTCTGTGGTTGGTATTGAGATTAAGGGCGTGTGTCTCCAACACACAGAGATCTACCTAGTTCTGCTTACCAAGTGCTGGGATTAAAGGCGTGCACCACCACCGCCCTGGCTTTCCCTATGGTTTGCTAATAACTCTGACCTCTAGGCAACTTTATTTATTAACATGCAAATCAAATCACATTTCAGTACAAATAGAATACCACTATATAGGTCTCTTGGGCTGAGGATTTCCTAGTGGTGAGAATGTGGTTGGCTTCTTTCTGCTTCTCTGATATTTCAGCTTTCACCCCAATATCTGGCTCTGGGTTTTTTTTTTGGTTTTTTTTTTTTTTTTTTTTTTTAATAAGATCGTTTAGCAGTTCATGTTACACAGGATACAGAGTTAATTCCCCAACACTAATTATTACAAAAAGTAGATAAAATACTACCAAACCAAATTTAATAGCATGCCTAAAAGATTACTAGCTACGATCAATACTTTAGAAGTGCCCGTTGTTTACACATACATGCATTTTCCATTTGTGATCTTTACCTGCTCAGACATTTGCAATTCCTCTTTTAAAATAAATATTTACAACATCTTGTTTCTGCTTTTGTCAAGAAAATATCACTTTTGGTTTCTAATTTACTTTTGAAAATCCTATGAAATGATTCATGTCTCTGTTAATAAAATATAGAGTGAACTATTTGTTTGAAAAAGGGAGATTCATTTGTGAAAAAACAATGAATCCCTTGTAAGACATCCATTTCCTTCTCATTCTACAAGGGAGAGGGATGCTTGTTGTACTTCTGATGTATTCTACAATGTCTAAGCAAAAGGAGGACTGTAAACTTGGAGACAGAGAATTCTATGCACAGAATTAGGGATGGAGGTTCTGAGGTCATTATCCATGAAAAGGACAAGGGGCATCATGACTTTTTTTTAATTTATTTCTCCAAGAAAAACCCAAGGAAGTTAGTGATAATCTTTGCCTAATTATCCTTGCTAAAACCCATCAAATAATTGATAAAGAGGGGTGGTGAGTGAGAAACTTGTACATTAAAATGAGCAAATGTGCTAAAATTAACAGAAAAAGTTTCTTGTACTTTTAAAGTCATCCATTGTTCAAAATATGTTATATACATTTGACTGACTTTGAAGTGACTTTTTGTGGGATGCCTGGAGGTAATCTATTTATCTTCTTTATGGATAAAATGCTTAAATATATATATGGATTGAGTAGATCTCTCTGGACTATTATGTATCTAAAGAAAAAATACTTCAAATGGTAAATCTTTAAACACAGATAATTTGATTCAAGCATCATGGATTTAACATCAGACATGTTTTTTTTTATAATTTAATTAATTTCCTATTGACAAGATACTTCAGTTGCATGAGAGCTAAAACCATTATTTTTCTTCTGAAAATAGGTGATTTAGCAACCTACTGATTTTTCATATATGGATTTTTTTCTTCCTAATTTTTAGCTGGGTGGAATATTATTGCACAATGTGTAATGTTCACAAGTAATGCCCAATACCTTGAATGGTTTCTCAATTTCTGTGATTTTGTAAATCTGGTTTTTATGTTTGGTCTATGATACTTTGTTCTCCATAAAATGTTCAGAATCCATAGTGCACTCGTTGTCTGTGCCAGAGGAGAAGTACTGGGTGGGTTATAGGCTCAACTTCTGCTAAAGCAGACAGATAAATAGGAGAGTAGGATGAATGGTAGATAGATACAGATGATACAATAGTTGAGGCTGTTTAAACTACAAAACAAAAGTGTTTTGCAAAATCCTCATTGGGTTTCTATGATATATGGCAATCTCCATTATAAATGTTTGATTTGGTTTATCCATTCTTATATACTCATCATGGCATCAAGATGGATGTTCCTGCATTCCACCAACTTGCACAACTGCTCTCTGTGTGGGCATATAACACCCGCCTCTGTGAAAGATCAAATCTTTACATATGCTCTTAAACTCTTCTTGGCTGCTTCCTTCTATAGATAACATTTCATCTTGAACTCATGCTAAATGCTGTATTTTACTTGTATCTGTGTCTTAAGTGACCTCCATAAATTTATTTCTATGATATTTCCAAGTTAATAATAATACTTTAGCTTATTTTCTTTTACTTTGCACAAAAGTATCCAACTTTCTTCTTCAAAGAAAACATTCGCAGGGGTATTCATTACTCCACCAAAATAGATATGATATTTTAGTACCCATAATTCTCCATCTGTATGCCAGATGCTTGCAGACACGTGGCACTGCTCATATTTTAAACAAACAAATGTGAAATGTACAAGATGGGTAAAGGGCAGTGTTAATGCTTTACACATGTGCCACCATTATTTGGTGCTATATTAATCTTTTCTGAAATCTTAAATATCATTTGAAAAATAAATGCTGCAATTCTGAAGAACAGAGATGGAAAATGAACCAACATATTTAGCTGCTCACTATTAGCTTCACGTATAACAACTTAGAAAACCCCTTCAATGCAAAGAACAAGAACTTGAATGGAGTTCATATGGAACACAAATGCAAAAAGGTCATTGAACTGTGCATACATTTTGTGTCAAGTATTGATTTCTTCATCTCTGGGAGATATTGATTTTATTGCTATTTACTGGAAAATGATGGATTATATGAAAGAGATGTTTTAATAAATTTAATGACTTGTTATCAAAACAAAATCTGAGGTCAGATATATACACATATAAGTATATAGTCATTATGAATAGACTCAGCTGTATATTTCTTGTCTTGTCATTTTCTTCTATTTGAATGTGGACCATGGCTAATCTTCTTTGTTGATGTACACTAAGTGTCAGGAGATTTGTTGCTTTATCCTACCTGTGAAGTTCAGGCATTTGTTTAATGTTCATCTGGTTGATTTTATTATTATTATATGAAATGAATCCTGTTTAAATAAAAAAAGTTATATAGAATCTCTGACCCATTATTTTTCTATATAATCCTGCTTGGTTATCTGCTTTTCCTAAATATGTAAATATAATATTTTCTTTATTTGATTCTTGTTTCTCTGAAGCTTTGGTAGTTTCATGCTATCTTGAGACATAATGTTAGTATTTTACTCTAGATATTATGAGGCAATATCTTATGGATATCACATTCTCATTTTTTTCTTTCATAAAATTCCATTTTAAAACAATTTTCTCAAAACACAAAATGTGATACAATTAAGGTTTTTTTCCTCTTTGTCATTCTTCCTCTTTGACATTCATGAGTCAAACATGGAATACAGAGACCTGTCTGTCTTCTTGGACAAGAATGATCCAGGCAAACACTCATTTCTGCCTAAAGTACTGATAAAAGGCTATGCTATTTTACATGACAGACATTTTCTTTAATGGTTATATAACACAATCAGAAGGAATGCATTAAAAAGTAGAAAAACAGAAAATTTGTGAAAAGTTGTTTGAACATAGTTTACTACAGTTAATGCAGTAGTTAAATATGTTAAATATTAAATACGTTAAATGTTTGCAATAATATTCCTTTGTAAATTTTTGATTTTTATTTTTTAATAATGTCAAACATGTACAATAAAACATGATCATTTCCGCTCCTCATTTCTTTCATTCCATTCCCGCCATAATCTCCTCCAACACCATCCCCTCCCAACCCAATGACTTTTCTTTGCTTGTTTGTTTTGTTTTATAGCCTACTAAGTCCAATTAAGATTAGCCAGATGTGTATGGGTGTGAGGGCAGCTACTGAAGCATCTGAAGCCTACCAGTGAACATACCTTCAACAAAGAATGATTCTTCCTCTCATAGCAGAGCTCAACTGTCAATAAACCATCCTTAAGTGGTGTGGCCTAGAAAGTACCTTCCCCATCTATACAGAATCTTGGCTGGCTTGCTCTCTGTAGGTCTTGTGTAATTAAAGAAAGCTGCTATAGGTTCCTTATTATGACAGCCATGTTATGTCCACAGAACAGCACTTCATTAGATTCTGTCCCATCTTCCTGCTTTTACATTGTTTCCAAAATGTTTTTTGTTTGTTTGTTTGTTTGTTTTAGCCTTAGGTGGGTGTTCACAGGGTAAGAAAGCCCCCTGTTTATTTTTAATGTACATATTTGGTATTCAAAAGTACAGTGTTAGGTCCTAGGGAAGGTGACATCTTCATTGATTATTATGAACAAATAGAAAAAAAAACCTCATAGAAAGCCAGGTATGGTAGCACATTTCCTATAATCTCAGAATGTGGGAGTTGTAGGCAGAAGGATCAATATTCAATGTCATTCTCAGCTACATAGCAAGTTTGAGACTAGCCTAGGCTCTGAAACAAACAATAACTCATATAATACCCACTCAACATAGACAGTACATGCAATTCATGCTTTTAAATGTACCTGGCTATTACTCTCCATGAGGATGGATATAGTACATATTATTCTAATTGCCATTTGTGCCTAGGAGCATGTACACGACCTTTCTATTGGGTTTTAGTAGAGAAAATTGGTAGTTATGGTATCATGATCTTAGAAATCATCATCCCAATTCCAGAATTGCCAGAAGCAGAGGCTCACGTCATCCACCCTTCCTTACCAATGTTGCACAGTTAGCTCTGCAGTTTTTAAAAGTTGTACAATAAATGTTTAATTTTCATAGTAATAAACACAAGTGGAACATTCTATCATGATGCCTAAGTTGAAGAATACAAATGAAGAATTCTGTTATCTCTGTCCCTTTAGCATCTTTGAAACTCCCCACAGTAGTAAACTTGTCAATGCTTTATTTGGAAAATTTTATCTATCAGCACAAGTTATAACATGGAAGCTTGTTAAAATCAAGTAATAAATAAAGGTTGAAGGGCAAATATAAATTTTGAATGAATTAACAGGGCAGACATAAAAAATCAAAGTGCTTTTTTCTCACTGGGAGATGTGTATTATTTTATCATCCTTTCCTCTGGTTCTAAAAGGTTGGTAATATTAATTTGCTAGGTCCATAAATGGTATTTGGCTAATAGAAACACACAGATGCTTGCAGAAAGGGTAGAAACTTGTGAGCCATCCCTCAGATCTCCAGGCTTGGAAGATTCTTCTGTATATTTTCACAGAATGAGGTTGGACAGAAGCATGTAAGCCAGTTAACATTCTTATCCCTGAAGTCTGAGGGACTCTAAGAAAGATGGTAAGGGAGGCATTGTAAACAGCATGCACTTAGATTCCTGTCTGCTACCAGTGTTTGCTCAATAGCCAAAAGCACACAGAAAGTCCATCTGAAGAGAACATGGGGTTAATAGAGTCATTCCCAAGGAAAGCATGAACTGCCATCTCCCAGAAGTGGAAAATGAATCGAGCCCATCTGAATGTCATATTTTTCTAATATCTTTCTGAACTTCTACATATCTCACATATTCAAGTCCTCTCATTCTTTTGCTTTTTAAAAATCATTTTTAAAGTTTACAGAAATACTGTTGAAATGTATGGAAAATAAATGATACGCAGTCATACAGTCAATACTCAACAATGGGACTAAGCTTTAGTTTAAACTTTAATATGTATTGTTTCAAATGGGTGGATTTGTTTAATGCATCAACATGGATAATCTATTTAAATATTAAACTGAGGACCCAAGTCAGATCATTAGAAAGCAATTAAACATGTTCTAGGAACAAAATAAGTCTAAAAGTCACAGATTTAAGTTCTCCACTAAATTCCATTGTGAGTGGATACATATGTTTTCCATAACTTTCTACCTACTCTTTCCATAATTGCAATTTCCCAAACTCCAATTTCCACCAGCAAAATTACACTATTCTCTTTGGAATGCTTTAGATGTGAACATTATTTTGTTGTTGTTTCTAAGCCTGTACTTGTTATAAATATGACAAATTCTTATTATTCTAGCCAAAGAGTCATACTTTAAATTACTCTTCACACATTTTAATGATGTTCTGTATTGTTTTTAATGAAGGTCAGACCTGTGAGATAATATGCTATTATTGGCTGAATTCTAGCTATTTTGTATGCGTTATACATTTGACAAAAATACAGCTTCTGAAGAAGACATTCATTTACATAGAAAATGTTTTGCTATGAGCAAACCAAAGCATGCCTGCATCCAAAAATAGAAAGGTGTTGGTGGATTTATAGCTTTATTCCATGGAGAAAAAATATATAAATTTATATTCTTTGATGCTCAGAGGATGAAGACAAAAGGCCATTTTGTATTTATTTTATTTCCATGCTCTTTTCACTTGATCTTTTGTTCCTTTGTTTCATTTATCTATACAAATATTTAGTAATGTTTAGTTTTTGAGCTGATTACTCACTTAGCAAGGACACCATACCTGTAATTCTACAAGTGCCTTTCCAATGAAGCCTTGCAGAAACATCAAAGAGAGCTTTAACATGCATTAATTGTGAGGAAACAGAGAACTACAGTCTTGATTTTTAAATGAAAAATCAGGCAAAATTAAAACACACCCCAGAATGAAAAGATAAGGAGGGGAACCTGATTTGGTGATTAGACCCTTTCAAAATAAAGTCATGTGAAATTACATACATTGGTTTCAGACTCCTTATTCTTTGTTTCCTGTTACTTCTGGAGCCACATGAAGGAAGATGCTTTTGGTTATACTTCATTTTTTTTTCTTAAGTCCTTGAGCACAGAGGTGGTTTTAGGTTTTTAGATTGTACATAGAAGGAATCTCACAACTGAATGATTTTTCTATAAATGTAATCAATTCACAAAGCAAATCTGGAATAATAACATCAAAATCCTTCAAAGTTAAAATTGATATGAATGATTGATTTAGTTTTCTTTTCTTTTTATTTAAACCCTGGGAAATAGCCTAAGTCAGGGTGGAATTTTGCAATGAATTCCCTTTGAGTGAGTACAGGCTCCCGAGGCTCTTCTTAAGTTTTGTTCAATACTAATAGATCTTTCTCACAGCTCCTTAAATGTGTTGTTTACTTGACTCGTTTTGATTCTCAAAACTGAACTTGATGTACTCTGCTCTGCTCTCAAAGCTAGTAGAAAGGATATATGGTTTCTTTTAACTTCTATTATAATGTACAAGTGAAACTAAGCAATCATTTGTTACCTGATCCGTGACCACTGATATCGATTTCTTTACATCTTTAAAAGGATTTTTAAAAGTTTAAGGGGAAATGCTACCCCAACAATGTATATGTAATAGTTTAGGGTGAATCAACATTTAGGCTAACAGTTTAAATCTCTATTCAGCTCCTAAGTATACACCTTTGCAACCCTGGGAGATATTATGGCCATCGCTACTGCAGTTTACCCAGGTACTATAACTAATTCAGAGGTGTTTCTCATGTAGATGCAGTAATGCATGTCTGCATTTCATCACTCAAGAGGCCGAGGCAGGGGAGCCACATGTATACCACACAGATAGAGACTATCTCAAGAAAAAGTGCAACCTATGTATTTTTAATAAAAAACTTATAAATGGAATAAATGACACATTAGTTCTTTTGGTAAATTAAAAACAGATTTTAAATGATTTAATTTAGTGTGTGTGTGTGTGTGTGTGTGTGTGTGTGTGTGTGTGTGTGTGTGAATCCTGCACCCCAGTGCATGAGTGGAAGTTAGTAACAACTTGAGTGTCAGGTCTCTTTCTGCTATGTGGGCCCTAAGACTGAATTCAGGTGGTCAGGTTTGGTAGTGAACACCTTTACCTCCTGAGTGATATCATCAGCCCTTCATTTTGGTAAAGTGTTATATACCCCTTAATTAGGACTTGTTGAATTATCTTATGAAAAAAGAGGTGAATTATAAAACAATTAAGAAGAGAGAGAGAGAGAGAGAGAGAGAGAGAGAGAGAGAGAGAGAGAGA
>CABHPQ010135931.1:0-11548 GCA_902168405.1 Peromyscus aztecus
TCCTATTGTATACCCACTGGTTGTAAAATGTTGCTTTCCTGTGGTGTGCAATCATGTAAGGTTAATCTTCACCTAGTCTGGGGACAAAAGTGACCAATGGATCAAATAAGATTTCCCCTCCATGCTGATGTTTTTCAACCTTCACTCTTTAAAAATGTGAACTAGAAGTTGACACTTGACACAAATCCTTCAAGTATTCCAAATTTTATTCAGAATAAAGGGGGAAGACTTTGTGAAGCCCTTACCAAAGTCCCATGAACCTTGACCTCCATTCACATCTCATCCAAATCTTATTTTCTCAGGCAGCCTACACCAATTTCTTTGTGCCCTTGAACATGGGCTGATCGTCACACTGCTTTCTTTGCCTTTCCTTTTTCCTGCTGGTTAAAAACCAAACAGCAAAAACTTCTCCATATATTCTCAAAGTCTCTATTCCTTAATTGTGCCTAATTAATTTGTATATATTCCATGTAAGGTAAATTATTTTTATATGTAGTCTTATATAATACTTTCTTTTGCAACTGGATTATAGGAATCTTAAAATATTTTTTGCTGCATTACCCCTGAAAGATAATGAAAACTTTAAAATGTTTATTGAATACTTTTAAAAATGAATACATGAAATACTAGTTTATCATTTCAGTAAAGTACACTATGAAAAAACAATTCAGAAATTAAAATGCTATTTCTTCTAAAATATAACAGTATTTGCCATTTTGTGTATATGTTGAATTTTATGTGGGAATTATATTGTAATTATGTGATGTAAGTGTCATTGGCAAAATGAATAATGAGTTAAGTACTTTACATAAAAATAATTTGATATTTGTCTCATGCTAAAGTTTACAAATAGCCAAAGGTTTAAGAGAATATTGATAGTATGTTAGTAATATTAAGAGATTTTATCCGATTTTTAGTAATTATATTTTGTAAAGCTGAAAAACTTTCCTGGACAAATTTTCTTTCATTATTTGAGAAATAGATGTGGATATCTTCTGTGTAGTTTGCAGTATTCAGGATGCGTATTCCCTTTAGTATGTTATTGTAGAGGACTACACAATAAAAGCTTATCAACTTTTATATCAATCAATTAAATGTTTCAATAGGACATTTGAATTGCTTGGTAAATTCCTTCTGATTGTCATTTGATGATAAGGTACAATCTGGAAGGTTAGATTTTTGAGAATTTTTGACATTCTTTGACACACACCCAAAATGAAGGAAACTATTCATAATGTCTGCTTTCAACATGAGGTGACAGAAGATAAAAATGTGAATGTTTCATTTAAATGTACTAGTGCAATGAAAGGCAGCTATATATTAAATACTGATTTCAGTGATATAAGGGGTGTATTTTATGTCCAAGGATTTTCCTTCCTAGTATAAATTAGCTTTTGTCAAAGTAACATAGAGGAAACAGGACCTAGCTATATAGTTATACAGTTCCATGAAAAGACATGAATGAGTAGATTTGGAAGTCAAACCAAAGAATATGTGTAAATGATTAGAGATGTGTACAGCCCTCCAAATGACAAAATGATGAGCTAGGTATCAAAGCTTGAGATGATGTTCATTAGAAATATGAACTCTGCTTAATGTCAAAAGGTATTAAATACTCCCTGAGATCTGCGGTATTTATCCAAGTAGGAGTACAACATTTGCTGAGATTTTTTAAAATTCTGTGTTTAATACATGATAATCATGGGTAATAAATATTTCATAAATTATATTTCACTTGAAGTCTAGGATGATTTATTAGGTTCATGAATTCATTTAAAATTCAATACCGTTGAGTACTGCATCAATGAACTTAATAAGTCAGATTCTCCCACAGAGTAACTTGTTTCTCAGGTTTCTGGGGTCCTATTAAATTAAGTTCTTCATATATTAAATGTCGCCCTAGTGTTTTAAAGAGTTAATACTTTTTTCACTAGGGAAGGGTCGTGTAAGTATAAAAAAATTAGCATCATGGCATTTTTTCACTCAAATAACACTGTATTTGTGCAGTCTGATTGCTTAAGGTTCATACTTTTTTTTTTTAAAATAGTAGGCATAGGTATGGACTCAGGAAAATGAACCACTTTTTTTTTATTCTCTCAGTATTAGAATATTGCCCCCACACACAAGTTAAAATATTGAATATGCTATTTTCAGGATTATGATGTCTCTGGTGCAGAATCAAGTATATACAAACCTAACACGAAATTTTACACTATTTGTTGCCTGGGAACATAAAGTATAGTGGTAACTCCCATCTTGTTTCTATTTGGAAGTTGATTGCTAGTAGTAAATAAGATTTTATTCCCTTCTATTCAAATAATTTTGCTCTATTAGCATAATAAATAGAAGTTATTATTTCTGTAACTTGAATCTTACATTGTTTAATTATTGTTATGCTTAATATGGTGGTATGAATGAGAATGGATCCCATAAGCTCATATATTTGAATGTTTGGTTCATAGTTGGTGAACTGTTAGGAAGGATTTGGAGACATAGCCTTGTTGGAAGTAGTGTGCCCTCAGGGGTAGGCTGTGACATTTCAAAAGCCTGCACCAGGCCTAATCTTGCTCTTTTTTCTGCCTCCAGCTTGTGCTTAAGATGTAAGCTCTCAGTTACTGCTCCAATTCCATGCTTACCTGTCTAACTCCATGCTTCTTGTCATGATAATCATGGATTAATTCCCTGAAACTGTATAAAATCCCTAAATTAAATGCTTTATTTATAAAATGCCTTGGTCATGATGTCTCATCATAGCAATAGTATAGTATCTAAAAAAAACTCCTCAAGAAATAAATGATACAGTTGAAACACTTCATAAAGTTTGTTTTGAAAAGAATTAATTTCCTCCCATATTAGGTATATAAACTTAAGAATTAAAGAATGTGTAGTGAACAATTAAGTGACCCTGGGCACCACACACACACAAACACACACACACACACACACCTCTTTAAGGGGAGGTACAATGTAAATTGTATGGTAACTATTGTCAGTTGGTAAGAAGTAGATACATATCAGGAAATCACTTACTATAAAATGTGACTTATTTTATAAATAAACATAGAAACAGATTCTTGAACATTAGTGGGACATGTTAGTCAACCTATTGTGTATATTGAGTGATACATTCTTTACTTTGCTTAAACAGGTGAATTTTATGTCCACTGACAGAGGATAGGGACGTTTCTATTTTTAAAACTCTTTTTTTTTTCAGAGTTGTTCCTGCCATTTTCCTTGGGAGTCTCTGCTTTATATTTTTATATCTCCATCTAAAGTTTATTTCAAAGGAAGTCTTCATTCAAAACTACTCAATTAGGAATTTCTGTCCTTTTTCCCTAAGTTCAGACAATTTTATCGACATGCTTTACAAAACTTATACTTATAATAATGTATTTCTGCTCCTTGACCTACATTAAAAAAGAGATAAGCCGGGTGGTGGTGGCGCATGCCTTTAATCCCAGCACTTGGGAGGCAGAGCCAGGTGAGTTCCTGTGAGTTCGAGGCCAGCCTGGGCTACCAAGTGAGTTCCAGGAAAGGCGCAAAGCTACACAGAGAAACCCTGTCTCGAAAAAACAAAAAAAAAAAAAAAAAAAAAAAAAAAGAGAGAGATAATAAGCAATGCATCTGTGTATTACTAATATTGCGGGTCTGAACAATACAAGATCTAGCAGAAGATACACTGAAGAATGGCAGCTGATAAAGTCAATGGAATGCCTAGTCATTAAATAAATAATATAAAATACATGTTCTCTTCCTGTTACTTTTGTTAACCATTCATCAATAGTAGAAACTGCACAAACACAATTTTTGTGATAACAGCAGTAAAGAAATAAAAGCACAGTTGCCCACTTTAAAAAAAAAAAACAACTTAACATTTGTTTTGATTCTTTGTGGATTTCACGTCATGCATTTTGTTCCACTCATCTCCCCGTCCCTTTGCATCTGACCTTTACCCTTGCAACCTTGCCTCAAGATAAAACAAAATAAAATAAAATTTAAAAGAGAAGAAAAAAATAAAGAAAAGAAAAATCTCATCATGGAAGCTGTAGTGTGACACAGTGAGTCACACAGTAAACCCTTTAATCCCTACATCTTATTTGCAAGTGTTCATTGCAATGGGTTACTGGTCTGGTTTGAGGCCCATGGTTTCTGCCATGCTATTGGTACTGGGCTTTCGCTGGGACTTCTCTTGGAAATCTTATGTTGTCCTGTGTCGTGGAGATCCTGAAGCTTAGGGTATGTAGGACAGGCCCCTTCACATGCTCCAGCAGATCATAGATGGGGCAGATGTAGGGATGGCCCAACTCATAAAGCCCTGGTTTAGGAAATGGCTGGTTGCTGGCCAGCGCTCCCTAATCCTCAACACCAGGGTGAGCTTTCCAGCACCACACAGGCTAGTTTATGTTATTTAGTAAGCAGCAAGATCAGGGGCAGTTCTCCTGCTCTCATGCTCCCAAGGCCTGCTTAACTACTCCTACACCACCAGGGCCAGCTCTTGCTCTCGGGAATATTAGACCTAAGGACAGCTCTCCAACCTGTCACAGGTGGTACGTGTGGGGAGACTTCTCTCCCTCACCCATGACACCATATGGCAGATGAGGGGTAGGGTCAGCTCTGCTGTGCTGTAAAGGGCAGAAAAACGATGCCCTCCTCCTCCCTGTCTTTGTCTCAGGCAGGTGAGAGACCTGGCCCTGAAATTATAAGAGCAGGAGAGTTGCCCCTGCCTCTCACCACCTGAGACAGATGAGGGAGCCGACCCTCCCCTTCCCAGCTGTAGCACTCAGGGAAACGGGTTCTACACACCTGTGGTGGTATTGTGTTCCTCAAAATATTGTGCACCCTAAAAAAGTTATCTGGGTTCAGAGACAGAACAGCCACTAGATACAAAGGCTAGAAAATGTCGGCACTCATGCCTTTAATCCTAGCATTCCAGAGGCAGAAATCCCTCTGGATCTCTGTAAATTCAAGGCCACAATGGAAACAGCCAAGCATGGTGACACATGCCTTTAATCCCAGAAAGTGAGACTTTAATCCCAGGGAGTGATGGCAGAAAGCAGAAAGATATATAAGGTGTGAGGACCAGAAACTAGAAGCTTTTAGCTGGTTAAGCTTTTAGGCTTTGAGCAGCACAGTTCAGCTGAGATCCATTTGGATGAGGACTCAGAGGCTTTCAGTCTGAGGAAACAGGATCAGCTGAGGAATTAGTGAGGTGAGGAAGCTGTGGCTTGTTCTGTCTTTCTGATCTTCCAGCATTCACCCCAATAACTGGTTTGATTTTATTAATTAGAACTTTTAAGATTCATGCTATACACACCTTGCTTGGGAAGCACAGTAGAGCTGACCCTGTAGTGGAGGCAGGAGTGAGCTGACCTGGAGGAGCTGACCCTCTCCTTTACCAGTTGCAGCACTCAGGAACGTGGGTCCTGCACCTTCCCTGGGCAGCACAGCAGAGCTGACCCTACTGACAGGCGCAAGGGTGAAACAGAATGTGAGCCTGGGAGATCAGGCCCCAGCTTTCTTTTACCATATGGTCATGTGCACAGGGGAGAGAAACACGCCCCTGGTTGCCTGTGGTGGGAGGGAGAGCTGGCCCTGCCCCTCACCACCTGAGACAGATGAGGGACCTGACCCTTCCCTTACCAGCTCCAGCACTCAGGAGAGTGGCCCTTGCACCTCATCTGGGCAACACAGTAAAGCTGGCCTTGACGGTCTTGGTGTGGGAGAGCTCACCCTGAGGGATGAAAGCAGGAGAATTGGCCCCACCTCTTGCTTATTTCAGTAGGAAAATGCTGGAGAGCTCACCCTGGTGGTGAGGACCAGGAAGAAGAGCTACCAATCCTGCAACTACCCAGGCCCAGAACCAGGGTTATGAGCTAGCCCACCCCAACATCTACCCCATCTATGATCTACACAAGCACAGGAAGGGGCCGGTCCCTCAGACCCAACGCAACAGGATCTCCATGACACAGGGAAACAAGATGATATCCAAGAGGAGTCACAATGAGGGCCCATTATTGATAGTGTAGTATAAACCACAGGCCTTGTACTAGACCAATGGCTCTTTGCAATGAACACTTGCAAATAAGTTATATGAACACGGGGGAAAATGAAAATAAAATTATAATTATAAAAAGAAATAAAAAAAAAACTTTTAAGCCACTTCATAGTAGTGGAAAAGAACATGTTGAGACAATTCAGAATTTCCATGCTCCTTTCAATGTAACTTGATACTTTTCTGCAGTCCGGGAAACATCCATTCCTTTATTGCTATTGAGGTTTAGAATGATATAAAATGTCTCCTGTAGGCTAAAGAGTTTGAACACTTGCTCTCCAGCAGGTGGCTCTGTCTGGGATATCCAAAGGTACCTTTAGGAAGTAAAACATCCCTGAGTGAGTTACTGAAAGTGAGCCTGGAGATTTTATAACCTTCCTCCATTTCCTGTTCACTCTCTGTTTGCACATAGTGGATATAATGTCCTCAACCTTCCCTGATCCTGCTGTAATGTTCTCCACACCATGACAAAAATGGGTATTCCCAACTGTAAATCAAAATAAAGTCTGCCTCTCTTATGTTGATGCTCACTGGGTATTTTGTCATAGCAACAAGAAACATAATTAATGAAATATTTATGTCATCCTACCTGTAAGTGTTGAGGTGTCTCCCAATGTATGATGGAACAATTTAGATTTTTCAGTATTACATCCTTGTAAAGGTCACATATTTTCAAGAGAAATCCACTTCAAATTTTCAACTTTGAACATTTCACAAGCTGCTGTTGCTTGATCTGGGAAACAATACCTCACGTTTACCTTTCCTGATTACATGCAATAACAGCACCCATCGTTCTGAGCTAGAACACAGTGATGAAGTAAATACAACACATGATAGTGTGCCCTATGACTAAGCTTTCATGATCAGTGCATTCAGTCAAGTAAGTAGACCATTAACATAATTTCAGTTTATCACAGATTCACCTGGATGTGACCCTATTATAAGTCACACTTTGATGTTTTGAAACTTTAATTTGTTATTTACCATTGCCCAGGCCTGTGTACTCTACCATATTATTATTTCACTTTAAGTTTGAGTAGCTGAATAGAATTGCATTATAATTTTGTCTTTTATAGATGTTTTTATGCAGCAGCTTCATACAAGTCTTGCACTGTCATGTTATAGGAATTTGGGGTCATAAAGTGGCTGAAAAATATGTCCAAAGTACAAATCATTGGGGCTGGAGATTAGTTTTCTATTGAACATATTCTGCATTTCAAAATTAGCCTGCTGTAATTCTCATTAGATATTTTCCTATTTAACCTTTTGAAGTGCAGGATTTGACTTTTAATAGGAAGCTGGTATTCCATTTTAAAAAGAAAACCAAATGTCCTTTGACATTATCATTGAGAGCAGCTGGCTTTTCTTTGTGCATTATATCTTGTATGTAATAAAGACAGAGATTCCACCTAATTTATTTTACTCATAAATGGTGGAAGAAATAAAAGGAAAGCTGTTTTATTCAGCTTTCATGAGCACTATTCACTGTTTGCAGTAAATGCTTTATACCTTTCCAGTAACAGTGCAAAATTATAATATACAAATATGGCATTGCAAACTTTGTTAGGCGAAAGAAAGCTAATAGATAAAAACATAAAGTACATTGAATTTTATAGAATAACATTCAAATTATTTATCTAAATGTCAGTTCTGTAAAAGATAGTACAGTTACCTCGAGTTCCATCTGTGTATATGATGAGAAGTTATGACTGATAGTCAAGAGAATTTCATATTAACCATACTAAGAAACAAAGGCAGAGGGAAAGACAAGGACAATGCAAAAACCTGTTAAAAGCAGCATAAGAAGACAGGAAGGAAACCAAAAAAGGAAGGTTAAACACATGCTTCATGTTCATTGTCAACTTATTGACCAGAACAGTGATGGAATCACTGAGGGTTCCATTTGGTTTTTGATGAGTTGTTTCAGAGATGTCTATGTGAGGAGGACTTTGTAATAATCAGTAGATTATTCTGTACGTGGATAAATATGTTAATTGACTATTGGGGGGTGATGCAACTGTGTAGGGAGGAGCATGTTGGAGAAAATTGTGTCAGTGGAGTCACATCTTCAAAGTGATGTCTTTGCTTTGAATCTTTTTTGTGGGTTTTTACTGTTCCAAGGTTGCAATGTGAGGAACAGTCTCTGCCACACACAACCACTGAAATCATATACTTCTTTAGATTATAGAATTATAGATTAATAACTCTGGGACCAACCAACCATAGAATGAACTCTCAGCAACTGGCCAAACAATTTTCCTTCTTTAAACTGTCTTGGGTATTTGGTTACAGTTTCAATAAGTCTCATGAAGAACATAGTAATCTACATTTTGCTTAAAACTAAATATTAGCTTAGGAATGAATGAATATTTAGAATTGTAGATATTTTCTATTTCTAAGTCAAAGCCCTGATGTTCATTATCTGTTCATTTCAAAGTGTGTAATTGGAGGAATTAGTTTGTCTTTACAATAACAAATGAAGGCCAAATTGCATATTTTGTCATAAAACATCAGGTGTTTAAAGTGATAAACTGATTCCCACATGTTTACACAGTGCACAGGTAGCTGAGGAAAAAAATATAGTAACCACCAAGAATTTAATAGAAAATTAGTTACAAACTGGTGACAGATTAGAAAGAATATTTTATTATGTAACTCATACTACTATGAATTTGAAACTTTTCAAATGTGTATATCACTTTGAAAATGTTTCCTGAATAATTTGTAATCCAATAACATTTTCTTATATAAAATTTTTTTAAAAATAGCAAGAGCAATTGAACATGGAATTTTAGTTACAAGAAATTTTGTCTTCTTCTAGAATTTGGCTGCCAAACAGAAAAACATAGTTTCCTGGAATTATGAATGCTTTCATATGAGCTAAAGATTAATAAATTGCTTTATCATAACTTTGCATTTTATTACAAAGCATACTTTCCTGAGACTACATAATGACTTACATCTTTTATAATAAGAAACTAATTTTGTCACAAAGAACAAATTATATATTTTTGGTATAGTCTACAGACTCTTGTTTAAACTAAATTTCTGTTTGAAATATTTTTAAAAATTGTGAGTTTTGATCTTGGTGACCAGATATCCCCATGATATAGATGGAAAACACAATGATGGAGCTTTCTATAAAATGGCTCTCTGTTGTGGAATATTACTTTAAGATGTGTTATATTTGTTTATGCTGTGGAACATTTGTTTAATGATGCAAAGATGTGTTGCATTCTTTTATGTTGCATTTGTTTAACTCTGTGAAGCTGTGTTACTTTGTCTGTCTAAAACACCCTATGGTCTAATAAAGAGCTGAATGGCCAATAGCTAGGCAGGAGAAAGGATAGGCAGGGCTGTCAGGTAGAGAAAATAAATAGAAGGAGAAACTGAGAGAAGAAGGAGAAAGAGAAAAAGAGCAAGGAGGGGAGGATGCTTGGGGCCAGCTAGATATACAGAAGTAAGAGAAAGGTAAAAACCCAGAGACAAAAGTTAGATGGGATAATTTACGTTAAGAAAAGCTGGCTAGCAACAAGCCAAGCTAAGGCCAGGCATTCATAAGGCAGAATAAACCTCCATATGTGATTTATTTGGGAGCTGGGGGCGGGCCCTCCAAAAGAGCAAACACAACCAACAACAGTCCTCTTAATAATGAAATGTTTTCCCACTTTGTGACCCCCAAATACAAATTTAGGCTACAAAAATACAGCCAAAGAGTTTATTGTTAGAATTGGTTTATGTACTCATGGTTGACTTAAAGAAATAACAGAAACAGCACATCTAAAAAATCAATGATAATAGATGAAGATTAATGTACAAATGTATTTATTGGACAGGATTTCATTTTCATCTTATCCATTGTGTTATGTCGTACTTTTTCATGCCATGTTTTGCTAAGAGTCTCTCAAAATAAACAACTAAATATCTCTTCATGTACGTCTATTTTGATGAAAGTCTGAATTTTGTAAACAATATTTTATAGACATGAGAATTTTTATTTCTCTAATAATATTTCTTATATGATTTTTCTTGAGATAATATGATACATTTTAGGGTAATGACAACATTGTGCTAATTTGTTAATTTTACATCAGCTAATTCATTTACTTTCCATATTTGAATATAGCTGGTTCTCATCAAAAGACAGATCAATTCTATGTAGCATTAAACAGGGCCAGGATTGGTAATGTGTTTAAAGCCATACCAACCCAAGACTCCGTGGAAGGACAAAGGGGAAGTTAGCTCTCGGTCCTTGCTCAGGAGCAGACTTGGCAAGGTCAAGAGCTAGGAGCTGGAGCCTCAAACAGTTAAGGAAGTTTTCACTTCCTGGGAACTTGGCATTTCCCATGAAGAGACTGGAGTTATCAGTCCCAAGGCCACTTCATGGTATGGAATGGTTCTGAAATACCTTGTGTTCTGTTTGAGCTACTCTGCTTGATTAGCACCCTGCCCACTTTGTCCCATTGTGTGATAGATTCTGCTGACTCTGTTCCATTTCCACTGTGGAAATAGTAAGATGCTGCACTTCTTATTAAGTTTGCTTGCATAAGACATAGCTTATAGAAGACCTTGTGACCACAACCTTTACCTTTCTATCTTCTATCCCATTATTTGATCCCTGCCACTGAAAAGTGACCTGCTGGTCCAAGTCACTAAATTGACTGCATTGGGAGTAGTGTTTAGCTCTTACTTACCAATCAAATTGACTGGGAGCCTATAATTAATGGTGAGTTGAAAGGAGAATTTCTCCTATATGTCTATCACATAATTTTCTGCCACCATCATTTAATTATCATTCAAAGATTAAAGTTTAGCCCAGCTTTGAGGTACCAAACAAAACCTCCTCTGGCCCAACTCAAGTAAAAATAAAGAACACCATAATTTTCCATTAAAATATTGTACCATAGTCAATTATTAAGCAAAACTTCTCCTCCAAATGCAGTCATTAAAGTAAAAGGAAAAAAATGAGGAAACAAAATTATAGAGAAAAATAGAAATAAATCCTAAAGACAAATTTGAGAAATACACACACACACACACACACACACACACACACACACACACACACAGCAGGCACAATATCCACGACCACTGACCATAAGGCCTTTTAAAAATCCTATAAATATAGAGCAAGGATGCTAAACATTTGCCACACCAGTCATGTCTCACCCCCAGGGTCATCAAATGGAATGAAAGGCTAGTGCAGAATAAGTTTAGGCTGTACATTCAAACTGAAGTCAGAGGAAGAAGGGTGGAGTGAGGCAGAACCTGGGAGCCACAGTCAGGAGAAGCAAGATGGAAGAGAACAGGTAATGCCATGAAGCCATGTGGCAAAACATAAATTAATAGAAATGACTTGAATTAAGTTATACGATCTAGTGAACAAGGAGCCTGAGCCTATAAGCAGCTGGGGGATCCTGGGGGTGAGTTGGACCAGAGAAATTTCTGGCTACAGAAATCTGATAATGGTACTTCCAGAACTGTTCTTTTTGCTGA
>CABHPQ010135932.1:0-16524 GCA_902168405.1 Peromyscus aztecus
AGGAGGATGGAACCAGATCTCCAATGAAAGAACATGGCATTCTGCTGTCATCTCTATTGACTTACATTTCTCCTCAGAAAAGGGCTGCTGTAACTATGGCCACACATACACTTTCTTTTCAATTTCAAGTTCCGTTGGGTCTCCAAAGTCTACACTCTACAAAGAACAAGTGACTCTGCCCAACAAGGTTACAGGGTACTCAGGGTCCTAAGGGAGGGCTCCCACAAGCAGATTCCTGTTCCCCAAGTGTCTCACTGTGAAACTTGTCTCATTAAATATGGGTAATGTCCTCCACTTCAGCTTGACACATGGATTCCAACTGAAAGCAATTTCAGTGTCTATTCACCCATAAAGAGGACTGCAAAGAACTATAACCAACCATGAAAAGATGAAATTTAGAAGACATTTAGTTCACGGATCTCAAGATTTGATAGTTAGTCTAAGAAAATACTTCCTTATGAAAATAGAAAACAACCACAAAAGGCTACAAGGAAAGACCACCAAGGTCTTGTCTGTATGTTATCAGCCGCCTCCTTCAGACTGGACATCAGACTGTCACTCACAAAAGTGGAACTGGGAACAAGAAGGCTTACCAGGCAAAGACACTCACCACCATGTGTACCAGCCTGAGGTTGATCCCTGGAACCCATATGGCGAGAAAGGCAAAACAACTCCTGGAAGTTAACAGTAAACATGTAAAATGCTCTGTATTTTGAGAGATAGAATGACACTGAAGTATCTTAACAGTCTAAAAATCAAATGGGGAGTTTAATTCAAGAACTCTAGGCACAAAATGTTTGTTCACATACTCCTAAGACTTGGCCCCAACTTAAGCAGCACCCAGAGCTTCTAGCTCTTGCCACAGCCACCAGGGAGCACAGACTTTGCTCCACTGCCCTGGTTTCAAAGCACACGAGAATCACAGAAGTGCAGGTTCCACAAGGGCCAGAAAACCGTTAGGGACCATTTTCTTTAAATGCTCCCATTTGTCAAGGAAAAAAAACCTTAATATTTATATAAAATGTACCCACTTATTAAAACTCTTTACTAAATGTTAACAAAATAATACTTTCTCATAATTAATTACTGGAATTAAAAAAATCCCAAGCCGCTAGGGAAGAAATCTCATTGCTATTCCTTGCTTTGGCAAACCTCCTTGGATTTCCATCTATCCTCTGGGCTTTGAGTCAAGTAACTGAAATCTTGGCTAAGACGAAGGTATGTTAATTTGGGATCCTGACCCTTTTGAAAGCAAAGAGAAGAGAATGTTATACTACGTGCTCTGCATTTCTCCAGTCAGTCCATGACATGCGATGGTTTTCAGTTTCTTCGGTTCTATTTGGTTGTTTGGTCTAAAAGGAACCCAGGAGTACTGACATTTGAAACAAGCTATCCGACCAAGGCATTTAAAATCTTCATGAGGACTAAATTCCCAGAGGCAGCTTAGCCAGCTTTTCCATCCACTACAACAGCTACTCCTAGGAGACAAAAGGCTGAGCCATCGCCCGAGACTTGGCCACCATGCATCCATCTAGAAAGCGCTTCCTTGGTACTCACTGTGTCCCACGCCCCAGAGACTCAGCAGACAGTGATGAACAAGATGACGAGAATCTGGAGACTCTGGTGGCAGCAGTCAGCCTTAGGTCTGTACCCTTCTACCGTCCCACTCCCAGGCTCCACTAGACAACATGGTTCAAAACCAGTGCTAACTAGTTGTCAACAAACATTCTCCTCACTTAGGTGCTAATGGATTTTTTTTTATTTCCTTGGTAAAGTAGCATAAATCCTATCTAAACAGCAAGCAAAAGGCTGTATTTTTATAAATACCTTACATGGCTAAAGGTTTGACCAGGACCCTTAGGAATTTTCTGGGCAATAATACAGGACAGAGGTCAGTTACCAGGAAGTGTGGCCAGAGTTGGCTCTTTTCTGGAACTAAGAAGGCCACATAGGGTCCCACCTAAATGGTCTGGCCAGTCACGTGTCTCATGAGGAAAACTCCCTTTGTGGACTTCAGATCTCAAACAGACTCACGAGTAACCACTACACAGGACTATGTATGCAAATCAGGACTCCAATAGATGCCCAACAACCCTGTGTTTCTAGCTGTCCTGAGTCGTCATCATGCTGACAAGATTATAGTCAGAATTATATAACCAGAATTTTTGCCCATAAAACAAACAGATACACTGATGTTTCCTAAAGGGTAAACCTAATTTATTTTTTCTTTTATGCTGAATCTTAACTTTCTTGTGCTTTCTCCGTGTAGTCCTGGGCTGTCCTGGAACTCAGTCTGTAAACCAGGCTGGCTGCAACTCGGAGATCCACTTGCCTCTGACTCCTGAGTGCTGGGATTAAAGATTTATACCACCACTGCCCGGTGGAAACATTAATTTACTATTACGTTTCCTTTTCTTTTTGTTTTTCCCTCACTATGTAGATCAAGTTGGCCTTGAACTCACAGAGATTCTCCTGCTTTTGCCTCCCAATCACTGTAATTAAAGGCTGCACAACTACACCTGGCATGAATCTTAACTTTCTTTGTCCATATCTTTTAAAGATTTTAAAACAAAAAGATATTAGAGCCAAAACCAGCCAGAGTTTCTCAACACCTACAGAAAGTGGATCCAAATTCTTCTACAAGGTTCCATTCTGCCTAACTTCTCACCTATTCCTTTCTGTGCCCTTCACATGCCATCTCTGCAGACATACTGAGCTGAACACTCCACATGGCAGTCCTGGCCTTCCTCACACAGACTCTAGTCACAAAGTGCCCCCAAACACTGCTCTATAATCCCAAAGTTCAGTTCTCCTACTGTGCCTAATTCAAGGGCCACCTCTCTTGGCATTTCCTAGTGTCTCTGCAGAGTTCCCACAGGGTGGGCACTACACACAGAAAGAACATGAGCTTTTGAGCCCAACATCATACACATCTCTATTCTATCACAATAGTTAGGCCTGAACAACTCAAGGCAATATAATTAACCACAGAAGACCTGGGGCTCTGGACGAATGAATGAATGCCATGAGCTCTAATCTCAGTCTTATCAAAAGCCTGACCTTTCTTGGGTGAGTTGGGCAGAGCAGAAACACCGTGAACCTCAGCTTTCTCCTCACTGACCTGTGAAGAGCTACATCTATTTCACAGCAAAAGAACGAACAGAGGGTAAACAAATCCCCAGAAAGTAACAAAAAAGCCACACCTCTGTTATGCACACTACCAATCGATCAAATGACTGCGAAGAGCTAGGGATCAAAATTATCTTGGGCTCCTAGTCCACTGGACAGTCACCTCTCGACTACCTCAGTGTCCGACCTAACATTCTTGTGACTATTAGGTAAACCCTTTTGGAATGTAATAACAGACCCCTAGCTTCCATCAACCCAAAGCCTAAGAATGTCATCCGATAGAATCTGAGACTGGCCAGCCTGCTGTTTCCACCCACATAAATGAAAAGAGCCTGGCGTAGAGCTCTTTGTCCTGTTACGACAAAAACTACATGAAACTCTTACTACATCAGAACATGGTGTTTGGGGTGACCTAAATTTGTGTCCCCAGGCTACAGTCACTCATATTTGGCTCCAGAACAAACTCTGTCTTATTCCCTTTCAGGTGAGGCTTGTATTTTTACATTGAAGAAGCAGTTAGTGCATGTCATTCAGGGCTGACGCCCTCACCCCAGGCCTCCCACTCACAGCTCTCCTCTCTGATACAAGTCTCAGGGCTCACTGAGGTGAGCCCCTAGGGTTAGCCCCTCCCCTGAGGTCACCTGCACAGCCTGGGCAGACATTCTGCAAGACTCCCTGACAAATAAAAGCCAGAGAAGTTAGAGTTCTAAGGCTAAAAACAAAGGACTTGTAAAGTGTTGCTTACTCTAGAAGATTCCATTCAAATAACAATGGCTAACCTGCGAATGCCTATGAACGAGAGACTACTGCCTCCTCCGTGGCTGTGAGTTCCTCCGGCTGGCTTCTAGGGTGTCCTTGGGAAGGTCACTCAGTGACCACCACCTCACTAATGCAGCTCCCACCATTCACCACACACTTCCCTTTCATGTTTTCATGCTCTCACCCTGGCTACAAGAGCAGAGGCCCCGAGGCAGCAGTTCTCAACCTTGGGTCGCGACTCCTTTGGCAACCCTCTATCTCCAAATGATTTACACTATGATTCCTAACAGCAGCAAAACTACAGTACCGAGTAGCAATGAAAATCATTTTATGGTTGGGGTCACACACATGAGGGGCCCAGCACTGGGAAAGTTGAGAACCACTGCTCTAAGGGGACAGACAGGTCCTGTGTGCTCTAAGGGGACAGGTCCTTCCTGTCCAACCCTCCCTCAGCTCCCCTCCCAGATAACGGGAATCATCCAGATCACAAGGTAACTCAGACTCCTGTGGTCCCTCTGCTAACTGGCTGTCACCTCTAAGGCCCCACGGTTAAGTTTGAACAGAGCTAGACAGATGCTCATATCTGAGCCTGGAATTCAACGTCAGCTCAAAAAAGGATTTTACCTTTAAAAAAAATGTTTTTTTTTTCATTAGCGATAAACACAAAAATCAGCAATGACAGAACAGTGGACTGAAACTGGAAATGTAGAGAGCTCCCATAAAGCTCCGGAATGCCCAGGAGTCATTCATTTTCTCTCCTGAAGCCAAACACTTTTCTTAGGAAAATCAGTGTTTCACATTCATTTCTCATGATTTGTCATAAAAATAACCTAGCTTACATCAAGGTAGTGTATGAAATTACTCATCAGATTAATCCAATGAATAAAAGGTGACTTTTTTTTTTTTTTTCTGAGAAGGGTTTCTCTGTGTAGCCCCAGCTGTCCTAGAACTTGCTCTATAGATCAGGCTGGCCTCAAACTCAAGAGATCTGCCTCTGCTTCCCTAGTGCTGGGATTAAAGCTGTGCACCACTACACTCAATTCTCTATAAAATATATTTTAATTTCATTAATTTCATTGCCCAATATGAGTATCAACTTATTAAAATGTCCATTTTCCACCTTGACATTTCAGAAATCCAGAATGAGAAAGGAATACCCTACCTGTCTTTGTGTGGGTGGTGGTGAAGGGAGAAAGGTCATGACCCTGGATTAACCACTGGGTACTCCCTCACCTGTCTGTGGCACATTCCTGGACAGCGTAGAGAGACAGGCTATGTGACTTCAGCAAAGCTTCAGAAGCCAACTGCTAACACAATCAGGGCCCATCAACCTTCTCAACGCCTCCCTCCTGGAAGTCTTCTGGTGAGGACCACCCAACCCTCAAGACTCCAAGGACTCCAGGAAAGGCTGCCCCCAGTCAAATCCAAGAACAGCAGGGAGGGAAGCCAGAGGCGGAAGACAAATAAAACCTGCTCCCTGAAGATTTCTGGGTCAGTTCCAAGAACTTCCCTTCTCCCTCTGCCAGCAGCACCCATCAATTCCCATAGCAACCAGCCCACAGCTTTCCAACTTGTCCAAGAGGGGGCTGCACGAACTGCAGCAGAAGCACACAGGAGAAAGGCTGGAAACCAGGGCAGTAACCTCGGCGGCGACATGCTAGTGTCTCCCTGTCTCCCGTTTCCCACACTACCAGACTGCGCTGACCTCTGACCCTTCAGCCAGGTGCTGAGACAAAAAGGCGACTCTGTCTTCCGGTATGGTTTTAGATCAAGTCTGCGTGGTACTAAAGCAATCCTGTCTCCCCAAGCACATGGTGAGTGGATGTGCTCAATGAGGAAGCCTCCAGAACCCACACTGAGGTGGCTGGAGGCAGGTGGAGTCTTGTAAAGAAAGGCCTCCAGAACAGGATGAGAAGGACTGCAGGGGACCAGAGCACTTCTGTCCCCAGTACCTCCTCAAGAACACGACATCAGGAGCATGCCTCACATATGCTCAGTGATTTAGCGCTTACCTCCGATCAAGATTCCAGATTCCATCCTCAACACCACAAAAACAAACAAAAGAATAAAGGGGGTTTGAGAGGAAAAAGAGTAACTGATGAATCCAATGTTTATCTGAAAAGTTTCAAACGTGGACTATAAAGCAATCTGCAAAGCTTCGTACCTTCTTACAGAACGTGAACGCTTACAGGCGAGAAGGCAATGAGCACAGTGGGGGGGACAGCGCAACGGCGCATCTGTCACTGCCCACCGGGTCTATGCAAGACTACAGGAGACTCAGTGGCCCAACCAGACTTCCGGTCCACCTTCCTGCACACTTCACAGTGCAATCACTATTGCCCAAGTGATTTTCCACTGAGGACCCCAGAGCACTGCAGTGGGGAATGGCCAACTTTCACCTAAGGCACACCTAAAGATGATTACTCGATGCATGATCATAAAGACCCTAAAAGGCTGAGCAGTGGTGGCACACGCTTTTAATCGCAGTACTGGGGAGGCAGAGGCAGGCAGATCTCTGTGAGTTCAAGGCCAGCTGGTCTACAGAGCGAGTTCCAGGACAGGCAGGGGTACACAAAGAAATCCAATCCTGTCTCAAAAAAACAAAAACAAAAACAAAAAGACCCTAAAAGATGATTTCACATTACTAACAGAACAGAGAAATGGAAGGAAAGATGTGAAGACTGGAAGTTTGCTTCAGAGTAACTACCTCTAAGAGATGAGTAACTCTTCCTAAACTTTATAACACAGAGAAGATGAAGTATCTCATGCATAAGAAACAGTTGTCCAGGAGATCAAAGCTACTAAAAGAAATCGAAATTCCCATGTAAATTTGCCTTAATTCCAATAAGACTAAGAGGATATTCTTAGAGAATACTCAAAAGCTAAGTCTACAGCTCCTGTGGGAAAATACTGGAGAATAATTGGGCTAACTATGGAAAAGAAGATTAATGAGAGGCTAGCCTTAACATTTGCCAGATAGTGAAAGAGGGGTGAACCCACAATAATTAAAACAGTGTGAAACTGGTTCCTGAACAGGCCATCAAATCAATGGATACACCAAAACTTCTGAAACACTTGAGGGAATTCCATGTAGAATAAAATATGACACGTATAACCAGTGTAGAAAGAGAGAAATGTCTCAACAACAGCGATAGCATAGCCAGATAATCAGAGGAAAGAACCAAGGGATGGCCACTCAGCCAAACAAAACAGTCACAAGAATGCTTACAATCAACAGAAACATCCAGTCTTCAAAGACAGCAAGAGGCATTTTTCATAATCTTGGAGAGCCCACATTTCTTCTAATAGGACATAAAAACCTAATAACAAGGAAGTTAATGAACTTGAAAAAATGTACAGATGGCAAAAGTTACCCTAAATGGCAAAATATAAACCCAGGGGAAGTTGTTTTTTATTTAAGAGGCCATCTGGACAGAAGAACAGGCAGAGGACAAGAGTCAATCCACACACTGGGAAGTCACTGCTAAGCACTTGGAAGTCTGTTCGTGTGCGGCCTGAGAAACGGACAGGAAAACGGCGGTGAGATCCACTTTACACCTGGAAAGCGGACCAAGATGGCTAAGCCAAGCCAAGCTGGGCATGGCAGAGCGTACCCATAATTCTAGGCAGGAGGATTAGGAATTTAGAGTCTGCGTCATCCTCAGCTACATATCATGTTCAAGACTGAGATATGTTTTAAAGAATAAACACTGTATTTGAATTAAAATGGGTAAGACTGCACACCTCTTTAGACTACTCGGGAAGCTGAGGTGGGATAGCGAGGTAAGCCTGGGAACACAGTGAAACTTCACTGCACACAAAGTGAAAAGCAAGCTAAACAGTGCACGACTGTCCAGAGGGAAGAAAGATGGATATACTGCTGAGAAGACACATCTGTGTAATTTACTTGGGGGGAAGTGTTCACACTTGAAACAGGCTCTAACAATAATAGTCTTTAAACCAGAAATCCCTCTAGATAAATTGTATCCTTGCAAGTCAAGGTTAGCCACTGTGCATTTTCAATTGCTATAACAAAGCGCCTGAGAGCAGGTAATGTATAAGAATGAAGTTTTGACACTGCAAGTCCTAGACTGGGTGGCCCATCCGTCTGACCTCGGGTAAGGGCCTTCTGGCCACTTCACAACATAGTAGCTAGTGTGAGGGCACCACGGTGGGAACATATTAAAGAGAAAAATAAAGTGAGATTCAGGGACCAGTTTCACAAACGTAGTTACTGGTGCTTGTGAGAAAGGACTCCCTCAGAAGACACACTCTAATCCCTTCTGAGGGTAGTTCTGTGGTGACATAATTACCTCACGACACCCCACCTCTTACATGTTTCAGCACCTCAGTATGCCACACTGGGAGCCAAGCTTCTAGCACATCCCCCCTTCTTTTTTTTTTTTTTTTTTTTTTACGGGGAGGGGGGAGGCCTCAAAACTCATCCAAATCCTCGCAGCTGCTGTAGCACTGTTAGTGCCTAAAGCCTGTCACTGAGACACTGAATGATAAGGAAACCTTCAGCTAGAACGGAAGCAGTACGCTGTGCTTCCATTTACATAAGAGCTACAATTTCATACATAAATATAAATGCCATGTGGTAGCTGAGTAAATCTTAGAAAAAAGAATGTTATCAGAAAAACGACTAAAATCCCAGGCACATCTATATAGTGCTCCTTCACCACACAGCCGGGCCTCATGGCCTCTAAATACCACTAATGAGAAACCCCGAAAGTCTATGAGTTGTATTTTGTCAATTTGCAAATCCTCACCTCACTGCACCTGCCTCATCTTTTAGATTCCAAATGCTTCAAGAAAAGGGCTATGCCAAGCTCAGCTCTGGATGCAGAGAGAAAGCTGTCTGTGTGAGAGTTCAACAAATGAAAGCCAAGTAGATAGTGGGCAACGTGCTGACGTTCAAGTCAAACATTTATGCTGTCAATTAAAATGTTTATGCTTAGTTATTCATCTATCGTGATAAAAACACCATGACCCGGGCGACTTTAGAAGGGCTTATTTGGGACTGACAGTACCAGGGGGTAAGAGTCCACCACCATCACAGCAGGGAAGCTGGGTGGCAGGGAGGCCCGGCAATGAGAGCAGGAAGCTAAGAGCTGAGGGCTCACATCTTAACCACAAAAGGGAAGCAGAGAAAGCAAGCTCCAACTGGCTGGAGTCCTTAAACTCCCAAGGCTCACCCCCAGTTGTGGAAGCACAGAGGTCCTTGTGCTCACAGGAAAGCACTAGGGGAACCAGGAATGGTCAACACACAGGGCTATCTCTTCAAAGGCAAAGATGTATAAACTGTTCTCTGTCCAGAGCCTGAGAGAGGACACGGTTAACAGCGTGATGACCTTTGCACTGTGAGACCACTGGATCCTCCCCCAGACCCTTATTGTAAGCCTATCAATCTATAGTATCTATCTTTATGGAAGGTGTCAACCTCAATCTATATACCCCAACTTTTTTTAAAATTTAGTTATTATATATACAATGTTCTGCCTGCATGCATGTCTGCATGCCAGAAGAGGGCATCAGATTTCATTACAGATGGCTGTAAGCCACCATATGGTTGCTGGGAATTGAACTCAGGACCTCTGGAAGAGCAGTCAAGCCAATGTTCTTAACCTCTGAGCCATCTCTCCAGCCCCTATACACCCTATCTTTATGGAAGATGTCACACGTACTTTACAAAGAGTTTCAATGTAGTCATGTCTTAAGCTTTATTGTGCATATGGGATGAAGATAGAAATTTTTCACCAAACTGTGCTGTGCTTAAATATGCCTAAAATAAACCACCTGGAGTCAGACTCTCAGTTTGAACTAACACAGGCTACTGAGTTATGTTGAACCAAACCCCCTTCTTGCTTCCCATGGATCATTACTCTGCTGGTCATGGTTTAAGAGACCCCCCCCCATACCCAGTGACCTACTTCCTCCAGCAAGGCCACATCTCCTAAGCGTCCCCCAAACAGTGCCACTAACTGAGGACTGGGTATTCAAATGCCAGAGCCTGTGGGGTCATCTCATTCAAGCCCACATCCTAAATTCAGCTGTTAGCTCATGTTTAGGGTCGGAAGCAGTGTGTTCTCTTCTTGCACACTCACTGCCACTTGGTACATTTAGTTTGCCACACTGCAAAGCACGACCAGAAAAAGGAGATGCAAGAAAGCTGATCCACATGCAAAGACAGGAGACTCATCAGAGGATGGTTTTCTACTAACTTATTTAACGTAATTCTTAGTGCTAACTATTAGCTTACAAGGTGATGCATGAGAAGTAGACTCTTCTAATGTCTAAGTAAGAATTAATGTGCTAAAAGCAGAATGCAAATATAATAATCTGCTGACTCAAACTTTCCCTTCTAATACACACAAACATTGGGCAGCTAGCAAAAATGGCTTTGCTTTAAGGGATTTTTTTCCCTAAATATTGAACTTTTGTTTTTAATGACAGAAGTCCTGTGTAAGCAGGATGAATACAGGGGGAAGGTTCTGTAGGAAAACTCTAAGTTCATGCTGTAGTGGTCTGAATGAGAGTGTCCTCCAGAGGCTCATATACTTGCCATGTATGTTTAGTCATCAGGGAGTGGCTCTTTTTGAGAAGCATTAGGAAGTGTGACCTTGTTGGAGTAGGTGTGGCCTTCTTAGAGGAAGTGTGTCACTGAAGGTGGACTCTGAGGTTTCAAAAAGTCCATGCCAGACCCGGGTCCACCACCACCACCCCACATTCGCTCTCTCTCTCTCTGCCTACAGATCAGGATATAATCTCAATTACTTCTCCAACACCACACCTGTCATGGCTGCCACCATGCTCCATGCCTTAATGATAATGGACTAAACCTCTGAAACTGTAAGCCAGCCCAATTAAATGCTTTCTTTCTCTTACAAGAGTTGCCGTGGTCATGGTGTCTCTTCACAGCAACAGAACAGTAACTAAGACAAAATGTTCACAGTGAAAGACATCCTTCAGCTAATCAGGACCCAAAATAATATCCACCTGCAAAGGTGAAAGATGAGAATGCTTTCTTGAGGAAGCGAATATGGTTCAAGGGAACGAAAAGTGTCACGTAGGTAACTGCAGGCAAGGACACAGCCAGCGCAAACTCTGCCCCTGCAGTTTCCAAAGAAGCCTTCAGGGGCCACAGACTCCAGGAGAGGATTCTTTCACCATCAGGACAAGCAACAAGGGAGACAGCAGTCCCTGAGCAGCATCTCTGTGGGCTCCCCTCCTGAGTGCCCGCCCCCACATGCTATCTTTACTTTGTTTCCCACACTGCACAGCACGTGCGGCTCCGACTGCTGTAGGGAGCTTGCACTAGACAGTTCTGGTGGCCCTGGCCAGTTCGCAGCCTGCCTTCCCTGAGACATGGCTCTGCACACCTAACGCTCTCATCACCTTACAGGCTGCTAGGCTTCCTGTGATATGTAAATGAAGTGCAGCTCAGACCCCTGCTGAGGGCGCCAATTAGAGAGAGCTTGAGGAACTTGGAGGATAGACAGGATAACAATTGCAGAGTAAGAAGTGGCCAATGGCAACTGACAATTTCAATACTCTGAACATAACACTCATCAAGTATTACATTGTTTATTATCTTAAGTATCAAAAGGAATAAAGAAGTCTTTCCTGTCTGACAACCATTCAAAAGAAAGAGATTTCACACAATCCTTACTCTGAGACCAAGAGGATTTAAGGCACCTGCCCCTTCCTGCCCCCAGGGAGTCTCATTTAATCCTGTATACCCCTTGCCTGTGGTGTGGATAATGAGGTGGGTGGGCTCTGTGCTGGGTACACAGCACATGCCTCAGTTCTCAGAACAGATCAGTCTGTCCTGGAAGAGCCTTTCAAACTTAGAACACTGTAACAAACAGCCTTGTGCCCAGCACAGCCCCCAGGTATACGTTCTAAATGAAGTTTCTTTTTAGTGCACTGCAACAATAGTGACCATGCCTTTGCATGCAACATTCTCTAGTTCCTCCGACATTGGCATCTACCGGCAAAGTATAACGCAACAGAATTAATGCACAAAGTGGTAAAAACTGGAATTAGTGCAAATGGTGGCTGAACTGGATTTATATTAACATTGGCACATCTCCAAATGTTGTTGAAAGAAAAATTTACAGACATATAATCTCAATTATGTTATCCTTCTAAAGTACAGGAACCCAACACTTTTAATTATTAATGAAAATTAAAAGGCCAAGTCCACCTGTTGATGTGTAGAGAACAAGTAGGAGATCTGGAAAGAGAGGTGGGGTGTAACCCAGGGCCTACACCATGCAAACAGACACATTTATTGCCTCCACTTAAACTCCTTTTAGTATCTCCTAGGAACTTTGCAGGATTAACTAGTTCAAGATCTTAAAAACAGTAAAAATAAAGATAATGTGTCTACAGCTAACACAAAATCAAATCCAGGAGCTGGTTCTGGAAGACAAAGCGTAGGAAGCACCAAGGGTCTGACCCAGCCAGGCGACAATCGCACTGACGGGATCTGCAGGGTGTGACTGAGCTCTGGAGTCACCTGCCAGCAGAAGGCACAGACAGCGCGTACTGTGGATAGTTTGGTCAGTATCACTTGGAACCACTGTGGCACCGTCTCATGACCTCAGCCCCAAGCTGTCCAGGCAGCTGCGCACTTGTTCCTAGCTGGGCCAAATGTCACAGAGGCAGAAAGATTGAGAGGAGTATCTGTGGGACATGAAGAAAGGTTCCCTCATTCTGAGATCCAACCCAGGCTGTCACCAACAGAAAAGCAAGAATTCCAGAACAATTACCCAACAGCTGAGGGCCATTCTGTCTTCCCGGCCATAAACCTGCAATTCTGTAGGAAGCTCACCAGAGATGTCTTTACTAGAACAGGACATCCCCTGACCCTTTAGGCAACCCTAGCGGCTTCTGGCTTTACAGTATCAGATTATAATTCCATCAAGGCATCTCCAGAGCCACCCCACATAGCTCTTTTATCAAGAGAGAGAGGAAGGAGGAAAAGCGCGCTCTTAGCAACATTTGAGATGTAAGCTGAGAGTCAAAGGGAATTCAGGGCCAATGCTGAAACAGTTAACAGTTTACTCCCGCTTCGAGAAGCCCACAGCTACACTGGGGTAGGTCTTACTCTCCCTCCCCTCCCCTGAGGAGCACATGCCTCCATTCAGGCTATGGGTCACTTCCTTCCAAAAGTCTCTCTCTTCTAAACCCCATGCTTAACCCTGTATTAAAACACCTTTAGGGCTGGAGAGATGGCTCAGAGGTTAAGCGCACTGGATGTTCTTCCAGAGGTCCTGAGTTCAATTCCCAGCACCCACATGGTGGCTCACAACCATCTGTAATGAGATCTGGCGCCTTCTTCTGGCCTGCAGGGATACATGCAGACAGAACATTGTATACATAATAAATAAATAAATCTTCATTCAATCTTTAGCCAGGCAGTGGTGGCACACGCCTTTAATCCCACCCAGCACTTAGGAGGCAGAGCCAAGCGGATCTCTGTGAGTTCAAGGCCAGCCTGGTCTACAGAGCAAGATCCAGAATAGGCACTAAAACTACACAGAGAAACCCTGTCCCAAAAAACAAAAATAAAAACAAACAAACAAACAAAAAACCCATATCTTTAATAATCTCCAACTCAACTTCACCTAACTAGCCAGACCTGAAATTCTTTTCAGCTTTCGAAGTCACCAATCCTGGTTTGGCCTGAGTTGAAGACCTGGAAGTCTCAAGGGACTCAGGCTGGCAAGGTAGCAGTGTGGAGCTATGGTGAGTGGTGTCTGTGTTGGGATGTGCACCCATAACAGAGGTGCAGCCATAGGCCACTGCTGTGGTGCTTTCCACCATAATTACAAGTCTTTCTTCTCACAGCTGAAGCGACTGAACGTATTGAAAAGACCAGCACACATACTCTTTGATTTTTCGCATTCCTCCATAGGACAGACAGACAGACATTAAAGAACTGGACATTTCAAAAATCAGAGCTCAGAGAGGTGGAGCTCAGAGACAGAATGTTTGCCTAATACTCCCAAAGTTATGGAATTTGGAACCAGAACTACAAGGCGAGGGGGTAAAGGCTAATTCAAATGCAGCTGCATACAGGGAAAATCAGAAAGTGGTCCAACACGCAAGGGAAAGGCAAAAAGATCTAAGTAGACCTTCGTCTCCACCTCACCCATCCTGGCACACAGCCAGCCTGCTATAGTAACAAAGAAAGACAGCAAATCCCGAGGAAGAGTGAGAACCTGACTTCCAGAGTTACCTACCACATTATTAGATTCAGAAGTGCAGTTTTCAACAGAAAAATACCTTCATAGACACAAGATACAAGAATACACCCACATCCAACAAGACTGCGTGAAAAGTGCTTATGGAAGAGGTCTAGACATCTAGTCTTAACAACACAACACAGAAAGACCTAGGATGTAGAGACATCAAGAAATACAAACAAAACAAAAATAAAGTTATAAAACCAAAAAAGAAAAAAAAGTGAACAGACTTGTGCAGCTCAAGTCATTCAAAGTTCTTACCAGGTGGGAGAATCAGCAAATGGGAAAACAGAAAAATAGCAATTAGCAAGTCTGAGAATGGGGGGGGGGGGGGGGGGGGGGGCCGACGGACTAAGGAAAAAAGAGCAAAGACTAAGCAACTTGCAGGCCTTTACATCAACAAAACTACTCTTGCCTCACTGTGCTCAAGATACCCCAGAAATAACATGAGGAAAGTCAGGTCTGTGCTGGTTCCTGGCTTCAGAAGCATCAGTCCACCATGGCGGAAAGGCATGGTGAAAGGGCCCTAACTGGTGAGGCCTTGAGGTGGGAGCTGTTCACGGGATGGGAGCATGTGGCGGTGGTGGCAGGTATTCACGTGGTGGCCAGAAAAGAAAGCGGAGCACACACAGGCCAGAACTAGAAGTCCCTACCACCTCCTGAAAGCTCTCCAGTCTTCAGAACAGCACTGCAGACCAAGCCCTTAAAACATGAGCCTGCAAGAGGCATTTCAGACTCAAACCAAGATGAACACCACCAAGAAAATTACCAAGCACATTGTGGAAGCTACAGAAAAAAGGAAAGGAGAGAACCGGTCAAAACAATATTCGAATTAATAATAGCCGAAATGTCTCCAAATCTGTTGAGACACAGATATGCACAAAGTTCAAGACTGTCACTGGCTCAGACGAAGCCAGCTGTCCTGAAGCACCCTGTCACCACTGTCCGAAGACAGAACTCTGAAAGTAACAGGAGAGAAACAGCTCGCCACATACAAGGGAGCCTCACATAGGATCGACATGAGACTTCCCAGAAATTCCACAGATGGGCTTGGCCCACTATGGGAGACTAAGAGGTTCCCTGGTAAATAAAATAAAAACAAGTTTAAAAAAAAAAAAAAAAAAAGCCGGGTGGTGGTGGCGCACGCCTTTAATCCCAGCACTCAGGAGGCAGAGGCAGGCGGATCTCTGTGTTCGAGGCCAGCCTGGACTACCAAGTGAGTTCCAGGAAAGGCGCAAAGCTACACAGAGAAACCCTGTCTCGAAAAACCAAAAAAAAAAAAAAGAGGGAGGGGGCAGACAAGAGTCTTGCAAGGTGAGCAGAGAGGGCATTAGACGGTAACAGTCCCCATCCCAGCCATGCCCACAGCACTGCCCATCACAGCCGCTCAGCACTCCAGGGTGGGGGGGAGGGTAGAATGCTCAAGGTCAGCCTGAACTACAAGAACCAGCATGCTCTCTGAAAAAATGATCCATCCAAGAAATAAAGATCACAGTAAAGATAAAAATACGTGGGCACATTAAAGCTAACAATGCAACCACCATTTATAACTGTACTTCTTAGTTTTTAGTTGATTTCAGGCCAATACTTTTTAAAATCACATTGGTCTAAAAGCTGTGTGTTCTGCCTGCACACGTGTTGCATACATGAGGTCAGTGACTAGTGTGCTAGACTTTTACTAGTTCACTAGGAGGTTGAGTGTGGGTGTACAAGGGGGTGATGCCCTGACAGTGGTTCTGAAGGGGGTGAAGAGACCCCAGAACAGCAGCATGTCTGGTGCCACTGCAGTTAAGTGGGTACACAACAAATTAGGGTGTTCTAACTTAAGGATGCTAGTGGTAATTTCCATAGTAACCACAAAGAAAATAGCTACACAACATACACAAGAAGAAATAAGAAAGGAATTTAAAGGATTCAGCTGCCAAAAAAAAAAAAAGAAAAAATCTAACACAGAAGAGGATAGTAATGCAGGGAACAGAAACAGCTACAAGACACAGAAAACAGAGCCCACACGACAGAAGTTCCTCCTCATCAATAACAACTTTAGGCAGAAATGGATTCCACTCTCTCTCATTCAAAGACAGAAAACAGCACAACGGGTCTTTGAAAACAGGAGCTATCCACAGAGACTGCCTTTATAAGAATTCACTTTAGCACGGCAGACAGAATAACCTGAAAGGATGGAAAAGGGCATCTCATGCTCATTCACCACAAGAGAGCAGGGTGACTGCCCTAATACCAGATGAAGCAGGCTCAGTCAAGTGTGCGTGGTAAGGAGACATTATATACTGACACGTGGCCCAGCACAGCAAGCTGTGTATCCAATGGCAAGCTGCCCATATATATATATATATATATATATATATATATATATATATAT
>CABHPQ010135934.1:0-14594 GCA_902168405.1 Peromyscus aztecus
CCCCCCCCCCCCCGCCAGGTCCCCAATGCCATGTCCAGTTTTGTGCGATGTTGGAGATCAAGCCCAGGGCTTCATGCATGACAAACAGGCACTCCGCCAATCGAGCTACGTCCCCAGCCTCTTGCTTACAGGATTTCTGCCATTGTTTAAGGAAATGCTTTTTCAGTAATGTAATAAAAATGGAGGTATAGTTATAGATTTAAGTTTTTTACTAATGTTCATGGTCATTTGGCAGTTTTGAAGTAAATTAAAACTTTTTTTTCATTCCAGAGGCCTCTTTATCAGTATCCATGACAAAGGGCATATTGCTTCAGTTCTTAATGCATGGCCGGAAGATGTTGTCAAGGTAAGTTATCGGCTACTGCACTGAGATAGTTTGCTCTCTTTTCTGTCCCATGACACATGCCATAGTCACATTCTCATTGCTCTGAGCATCATTGTCAGTGACTGTCACCAACTAATACTCTGATTTTTCTGCAGTATTAAATTTTATTATTATAAAGCTATTAAGATACTGTTTTCCTGACATTTCTAATTTCTTAGTGTTTTATTCTTTATAAAGTCATTATATGTATATAAACATATACATATACATATGTTGAACATGTAGGGCATATTATTTTTTAAGCAAACTCCTTTGTTGTATTTTTTGTGTTTAATGATCTACCAAGTTCAAGGTAGGCAGAAGAAATCTATTAAATCAATCCTTTTATCCTTATGACCCTAAGAAGCTGTGAGTTAATTAAATTTAAAGTAATAATAATTTTTGAGGGTGTGTATGTGCGTGTGCATGTGTGAGTGCATGCGTGTGTGTGTGCGTGTGTGTGTGTGTGTGTGTGTGTGTGTGTGTGTGTGTGATGTAAGTGTGGGTGCATTCATTCCACAACCTTGGTTATGGGATCTGAACTCTGCTCAGGCTTCTGTGGCCACTGCTTAGCAGCAGAGCCATTTCCCTGGCTTGATAATTACTATAACCAGAAATTTGGAGAGGATTTTAAGAATTAGCGAGGTGGTTCAGGAAATAGTTCTGGAGTGGAGTTCTAATCAGTGCTTTGTCATCCTACCAGCCAGGCTGTAGACAGTCACCCTGTTTCCTGCTCTTCATCAGCACTAGCTGATCTCTGCGGTTGACTTTGTTAATAGTCTACCTTTATCCATGGACCCTCAAAGCCCTGTGTCCCTTTAAAAGCTTAGGGTAGTGTTTGGCACAGGACACTAAAAAAGTCAGTGCTTGATTGGGATAGCATACTGAAGAGTAAGATATGGTCTCTGCTGTGGAGTTACATGGAACACATGTAAGAGAGGTGGTTTATTAGATAAAATGTAAAGTGCATGGTAGTATTGATGCTCTTTCTCAAGATATTTTATCACAGATTTTTTTTTGCCCTGTTAGGACTCTTTAATGTTGAAATATTTCCAGTAAGGCATAAACTAAGCTAAGATATAAATATCTCAAAATTTAAAAAAATTTTCAATCTATGATTATAATTATAATTTTGTAGATATATGCCCTCATAATTAGGTAATAGTACTAGATGGGAGAGGAGCCTAGGGAATAAAAGTTAAGTATAACAACAGCAAAATGCTTTAAAAAAACATTTAAATCTTCATATTTAAAACATACTTCATTTAACATAGATGTGCTATCAAGTAAATGACAGTGTATACTATTTAAAACCTTCTTTTCAAAGAATTGAAACTGTTGAAAATTATATGGTTTCAGTGCTTTGAATGACCTGGAAAGCATTACTCAGATTATAGATAATTTATATGATAAAATTACTATCTTTATAGAATACTCCACTAAAACATTTCTAAGTATAGGCAGGCCAGCTGGGTTCCCCATGTTGAGAACTTCATTCATGAGCATTTGTATCATCAGCTGTGCATACAAGTCCCTCCGTCTGTGACAGCACATTAAATAAAACAATGTCTATTAAATGCACACCAGAATTATTTGGACATGGAGAAATGACCGTAAACTTAAAAAGGTTACAGTGCTCAATAATAGCATATATATTACTGTAAATTAGAACTGCATTGAACTAATGGTGTGTGATTACCTTCTCTATAAGAGCATAAATATATTGACCAATTGCATTTAGGGGAAATTGTGACTCCTTGCAATTTCACAGGGAAAAGTTTTTGAAGATGGAGTATATGGAATATGCAAAAGAAATTTCACCTGTCCTTTAGTGTATTTACTTTAAAACAATTTTCCAATAGATGTATTTTACAGTACACAAAAAAATTAAAGCAGCAGGTCTCAGCAGTACATTTTAAAGCCCATCTGACCTTACAGTGTTGTGGAAAGAGCTCAGTGCTGAGGGCAGAGCCAGGTTCTGGTTCCTTGGGACAGCCTAGGGCTCATCTATGCAAGGTAGTTTAGTTTTCTGATTTTCTATTTCATGATCTATAAAGTAGGAGAAGGGAAAGGAGCATGATCTAGGCCCCCATTAAAACACTATGACTTTCTGAGGATAGGAATGGTACCTACTTTTTTTTTTAGAATTTGAAATACAAGTACCATGTAAGTTCTTTCTTTATATATCATGATTTCACTTAATATACCTGTGGATATGTCTAGATTACTACTATTTATTAGCTGTTTACTGAGTGCTAAATGTTGTACCAGATGCTGGGATTACAGTAGTGAGCAAACAGAGCCACTCTGAAAAGCACATGTGTTAGTTTATTTTTAAACTAAGAAAGAGGGGCTGGAATGAGGCTCAGCAGTTACAAGCACTGGCTGCTCTTCTCCACCCCAGGCTGATTCCTAGCGCCCACAAAATCCAGTCCAAGGGAACCCAGTGCCCTTTTCTGCCCTCCGTGGGCATCAAGCATGTCTGTGACACACAGGCATACAAGCAGGCAAAACACCCAAACACATACAATAAGTGAATTAAAAATAAAATAAGAAATAGAAGCTTAAGCTCATTGCTTCTATTCCATGGATATTTTGAGTGAAGAATTTTAGATTTTCTAATAAATTAGATTTAACTTATATTGTGGCCATGAATTATAGAATGAAGGCATTGAATGCATAAATTTTAATGATATTAAATTCTGTAAAGTAAGTCCTCCACATGAGTAACATATATGGTTCATTATTATTTCTAAGTAAGTAGAAATAAGCTAAGCAGAATTCATCAGTTCTAGGGAAAGGTCACCAGGTAATTAGTGTAGCAGACTGTACTGGGCATGCTCCGGAGAAAACAGTACAGTGTCAGGTACTTCTGGGAGTAAGAGGTCAGAGCCTCTGGGAGCAGAGGTGTGGCTTCCCCATCTACCGGGCACTTTTGAATACCTCATTATGGACGCCCCTGTCATTGCACTGAGGGGCACTGGCTAGCCTGACAGCGCCCATGCGTTTGGTTTGCAGTGTGAGCTCTAACTTCCCATTTGCCCTCTCCACTGAAGAGTAAGTATTTGGGTTGTTTGAATTTCTGTTTCACACCTTCTCTTCTTTTTACAGTAATATAATTAATCATACATATAACTATATAATGCTCAGCATATATAGATCAAACCTACTTCTCCTCATTCTTCCCTAATGACTATGATTACATTAAGTTTTTGTATATTTAATTTAGATTTTCTTGTAGCTCAGTGTTTCATTGCAGGGCATTTATTACCTTCAGGACTAGAGAGCAGGAAAAAAGATGAACTTTTTGTCTTTTTCTTTTTCTTTCTTCCAGGCTATCGTGGTGACTGACGGAGAGCGTATTCTTGGCTTGGGAGACCTTGGTTGTAATGGGATGGGCATCCCTGTGGGTAAACTGGCCCTGTACACGGCGTGTGGAGGGGTGAATCCACAGCAGTGTTTACCTGTCATTTTGGATGTGGGAACAGAAAATGAGGTAAATGTTAAGTGTATAAAGCAGCTAGCCGTTTTAAAAAGTGGTGCCAAATTCTGCATTTTGAAATTGTATTGTATTTCATGAACTTCATAAAATTCATTCATTTTTTCTAGGTTACCCCACTCCCCTAGACTCTGCCCCTAACTTTTATAAGGAAATCACTTTTCTGCACTTTTCTCATCTCTATATGATTTATTGCCTTAGAGGTCTCATATTCTTTGATAAGTATTGATGCCATTATTATTTGAAGCACATGAATTACTCTAAGATACCATAATTTCTTTCTAATTATTATCTTTACATTGTACAGGAAATAATTCCATAGGTCTTATTAAATTGAATAAGCTTGCAACCTTACTATTATTATTATTATTATTATTTTGGTTTTTCGAGACAGGGTTTCTCTGTGTAGCTTTGTGCCTTTCCTGGAACTCACTTAGTAGCCCAGGCTGGCCTCGAACTCACAGAGATCCGCCTGCCTCTGCCTCCCAAGTGCTGGGATTAAAGGTGTGCACCACCACTACCCGGCGCAACCTTACTATTCTAAAAGTCTGTATTGAGTCTGTGGTAGATGATTTGGAGTTCAACTTTTCTTACTTCCACATTAATATTTTAGAAGAATTCCATGAGTAATTTAAACATCTCTTATGTTTCTTATCATGTACAAGCAAAATCATATTTGGCTCCTATGCATGAATGCTTATTTAACCTTTATCCAAGGAAATATTTTGATTTAAAATGTGGCTTCTATTTTCTTTCTCAGTACTAATAGAAATGACTTAGTTATTAAAGCTAACCTGTTTTAAAATTCTATGTATGTATTGATATTAAGATTTTATTTTAGTTTTTGTATGTTTTAAAACAAGCTGAGATGATATAAGGAAGTCAGTAAAACCTACAAGATCTATGGTGTATCTTGAAAATTCTAGGAGTTATTGAAGAGGAATGGAAACTATGAAATAAGTATATAATAATTTGAACAGTTTTAAACCTGGGCCTTTTTATTTTTATTCATTTGTATGAATATTTTGTTTGCATGAATGTGTTTGCACCACATACATGCCTGACGTCCATGATGTTAGAAGTAGGTGTCAGATCCCATGGAATTGGAGTTAGAGATGATTGTGAGCCATGGTTGTGAGCCATGTGGGTTCTGGGAACTGACCCAGGTCCTCTGCAAGAACAGCCAGTGCTTTTAGACAAAGGACTGCTCTTAACCTCCAGTCTCCACCTGGACCTTTTTGCAAGGCTCTCTATATCATGTGGACAGTGAGAAACTCGATCCCTGGGATCCACAATAGAGAGTCTTGCATTGATAGATTGCACAAGTTATCAGAAACAAATGGTTCATGAAAGTGGATCTTAGAATTGTCAAGTTGACTGGTTGCCTTGGATTTTTCACATTATCTGTTCTTATTACATTATATTGGAGAAATCTGCCTGCTATCTATTTTTCAATTTTTCCATATTTGTCCTTCAGTGTTAAAAGTAGTGTTGTTGTATTCTTATTTTTTTGCATGTGTATATGGGTGTGATGTGCATGTGTGTATCTGGTTTTTGTGTGTGTGAGCACCTGTGTGTAGGTGCCCATGTGTATGTGTGTGAGCACATGTGTGTAGGTGCCCATGCATGTGTGTATGAGACGTGTGTAGGCACTCGTGTGTGTGTGGGGGGGAGCCTATGTGTGTAGGTGCCCATGTATGTGTGTGGATGTGGAAATCAGAGGTTAATTGGGTGGCTAGTCACAATAAGGTTTTCACAATAACATTATTCTTGTTGCTTCTTTTTGTGACAGCCTGTAAACTAGAATAATCTTCAGTTCCCTCCTTTTTCTCCTGTTTGGTTTCGGTGAGAATACAAAGTAATAGGGTCTGTCACTGTGTCCTCACACGTGTCTGACGTTGTAACTTGCTCGCGCTTGTTCCCCCCCCCCCCCCTGCCCTCCCACATCCCCCTCCCCCCTGGCTGGTTCCTTTTTAATTGCATTTGGTATATATTAATTTTTGACACTCAAATCTCTAAAAATGCAGTACTTTTTCAAGTATATCTCAATTTTCTTAATTAAATTTTTATGATAAAAAGAACAAACTATTTCTGACAAGTACATTATTATAATTGAAGAATTATATAGCATTCTAATTTATTTAAAAAACTGTCTTTTTCATAAATCTTAAAATCAACTATTATAATTATTTTTCTCTTTTTTGCATTTATTTGTGTGTGTCTGTGTGTGTGTCTGTGTGTGTATATAAGAGAGGGTGGACAGACTGTGGGAGTTTGCTCTTTCCTTCTACTCTGTGAGTTCTGGAATTGGACTCAGGACATCTGGCTTAGTGGAAAATGCCCTTACCCACGGAGCAGCCTCAATTATACTTCTTTATGTTATGTATTTCAATTATCAGTGTGGGAAAGAATAGGAGAAAAGCGAAGGGATACATTTTTCTCAACTGTTTTTCTTTCTCTTTTTCTTCTAAATCTCGTATTCAGAGGCTAAATATATTCCAGACTTGGAGAAAGTATTTTAATATTGGCAGCCATTAGTAGCACATTGGCAGTTTAACCTCGGCTGCCCACAAGCCTGCCAGTGGGTTGTTTAAAGAGTTTTTATGCCTTAAGGGACAGCTGAGCTTTACAACAGTCCTGGGTTTCAGGCTTTTTATTTTACATTATGTCATTTAACATGTTAGCTTCCAGTGAGCAAAAAGCCTTAACTACTTGTTAAGCAGTACATTGCGGGTAAGATGTATTGGTCAAACCGGGGGTTCACAACGAGAAAGAGTGCTATTAATGTTTACACCAGGACAGCGGGCGTGCGCGTGGCTAGGAGTAAACCCTACTTCAGAAGATTCGAATAATGGAACCATCTTAACATCGCCACACCTGAAAGAATGTATCTGTCTATAACAAAGTGTTTCCAAACCCAGTGGCTTAAGATCATTACTGTTTTCATTAATGCTTATGACCCTGTGAACTTTAGTTTGGTCTGGATGGACAGGAAAGCTTGAATGGCTAGGACAAGTGTGCTTTTCTCCATCTAAATTCTCACTCATAAATTATTTACATTTGGCATACACAATATGAGGAATTCCATTTCACTCTATCAGGTTTTCATCTCAGTAACAGGGATGGGTCTGAAGTTAGGGTCCTCTCATCCAGATCAGTTCAAGGTGAGGCTTGGGGTTGGCTTCTTAACTGTGGCTCTTTTCATGTGTTCTCACACCAGACTGACAGTGGTGAGTCAGGGACAGAATAAGGGCCAGCATTCCTGATAAAAGCTGGAGAATAGGAGTCCTATGGTTCTAGAAGGTCCACAGTCAGTAAAGCCCCCTGGACATCAAGCCCCCTTAGTAGGGCCCAGTTTTGTCTCCTCAGAGTGAGTTTCTGTAGCTCACTGTTTTCAGGTTTTGCTTTTGCCCTCCTGTGAGTTCTTATTCTGCCCTCTGAGATATCCTTTCCTTTTCCCAAGAAAACCATTTAACACCATTTAGAGGTTTTCAAAATCAGTGCTTTATAGTTTCCAGTGTTCAAGTCTTACATATCTGTTGATAAATATTTCCCTGTGAATTTTGTGGTTTGGATTACTGTTGTAAAATAGAGTTATATTTTGTTTTTCAACTGTCCACTACAAATATGATGAGATACATTTATTTCTGTATATTGTTCTTACATCCTATGACTATATTAAGTTAATATACATTTTTGGATTTTATAGATTACTGCTATTTTCATAATTATATGTATACAAATACAGAGTGCTAGTTCTTCCCTTTCCAGTCTGCATGCTTGTCTTTTTCTTATCTTATTGTAATGGCTAGCATCTCTAGTGTAATGATGAAGAAAAGTGATAAGGACAGATTGAAGCATGATCCTAATTAGTCTTAACTATAAAAACCTGGAGTCAGATATTAGGGTGAACGCTGAAAGATCAGAGAGGCAGAGCAGCAAGCCACTAGAGACTTCTTACCTCTACAAATCATCAGACCAAATGGGGGCAAGATCCTGTCTCCACCTGCCTTAAATTCCTGTCTCCTCTGTCCTAGTCCTGGTATTAAAAGCTTGAGCCTCTCAAATGCTTCAGTCAAAGTCATGAGCCTCCCAGGTGCTGGGATTCAAGGTGTGTGCCACCACTGCCTGGCTCTGTTTCTTTTTTAGACAGATTCAATCTCATGTAGCCCAGAATGGCCTTGAACTCCTGATCTTCCTGCTTCCTTTTCCCAAGTGCTAGGATTAGAGGTGTGTGCCACCACTGCCTGGCCTCTATGGTTAACTAGTGACTAGCTCTGCCCTCTGATTTCCAGGCAAGCTTTATTTGCCAGAACACAAACAGAATATTATACAACAGATATTTTTGCATTGTTCTGAATCTGAAGATAATTAGCTATGTTTTTCATAGATATTCTTAATTTACTAAGAGTTGTTGCTACTAATGGTCATGTTTTATACTGTCTATATTATATCTCAATTTAACAATTGATTTATTGAAATGTTAAGGATTACTTCTGACAATATTTGAACAGAATAATGCTGTCTCAGGTCCTTCAGTTTAAAAAAAACTTGGTCAAGGCTAAAAATATTCTCTCTTAAGTAAGTCAGTAGTCCTATAACACTTGTTATAGGACTCAAAATGTTTGAAGATTTCAGTTTTTGGAAATGGAAATAAATCTATGAAGAGAAAGAGAATTGTTATCTTTCCATTTATAAAGCTGTTGTAAATCTTTAAGACTTACCATTATTTCTGTGTGTGATAAATTTCACCTATAAAATCTGAATGGAGCTTTTCTAGTGAGCACCAGTGGCATGCGTTAATTACTTTTCTTTTCCTCAGACTAACCCAGAATGTTTTAACATTCAGTAATTACCTTTCTTGTTTTGGATATGGACAGTATGGGCCCTGTGAAGCATTAAGTACATGGTGACAGTGGGCTAATTATGAATCAGTATGCCAAGATTTTATTTTTGTTTCTACTTCTTATAGAGATGACAAACCAGGCTAAAGAAAAGTCAGTGACTTTCTCATTGCTAATTCTTTTGATGGCAACTGTTTTCTTCACACTAGGAGTTACTTAAAGATCCGTTGTACATCGGGCTGCGGCAGAGGAGAGTGAGAGGTTCTGAATATGACGAGTTTTTGGATGAGTTCATGGAGGCAGTTTCTTCCAAGTATGTATAATCTTTGTTTTATCTGTATTTGAGTTGAATTTCCAAAGTCTGAAACCAAATTGGATAACTATTAAAATCTCCCAAGTTTGATTGAGTGTGGTTTAATAAATAGATTTGATATGAATGAAAGAAAACTACCCCTCCCCCATAATGTTTCCTGGCTAAGTGGTAGCGTCATGTATCTATCCTCCAAAGCTATCTCTGTTTATATCTGTGAAGGAGCCTTGTCTTTAGAAGTATCATTTGTTGCTATGGAAATCCACGATGGTCTCCGGCTGTACTCCACTGAAACCACACATCACATCTGAAATGCATGCTGATGGGAAATAGGGAACTGGCCGATGACAGTAAATTCAAGAAGGAAACCTTGTCCCTTTTTACATTTTTGGCAGTCCACACTTCTTTCTGGCTGCTGGTAAAATCTGCTCTTCATTCATGTTTGTGGCTGATATTGGACCCTTTTGTGGTAGGAGAAGGAAGAGGTGGGACTGAGTGTGAGCTGTCCACCCCCAGAGCCTGTAATGGAGGGAGAACCAGGCCATCCATCACATTTAAGCATCTCTGCTTAAATCTACAGGATTTGATTAAATGTACTACTGTGTTTTCACCTAATGTAGTATATAATGTAGTATTTGATTGCGGGCCTGTGGCACGCTAAAACTTTCCAACTTTCTCCTTGAGAAAGAGATTCTGCGATAATTTTAGTAATATCTTCAGGAATTTTTCATGCCAGCCAACAGTCATTCATTTTGTTAGTGTGCAGCCATAAAACCATTATTGTTTAAAAATACATATGTACTTGGTGATTTGTTCGTAAATAACTTTGTCACTGGGATCTCATGTGACTAGAGTTGTTCTCTTGTTTCTTGTAAGTTAAAGTTGTAACCAACAGAAGAAAACGCTTTTTCATCAGCCTGCACAGTATTAAATACATTGAATTGTTCGTTATAGCATTCAATGCAGAGTATACTTTCAAGTTGGTATTGACTACTTTTAAAAGTTCGATTGGTTTGTTACTTTCCTACTCAGACAATAAGCCATGTTTATACATAGAAATAGTTGAGAAACTTTAAGATCAAAATTATATAATACCATTCATTTCTACTTATTATTCACATGTAATTTTAAATGTTTTATCCTAAAATCTTACATAAGGTTGTGATTATCAACTTTCTAAATAACAGCATAATCGAGAGATTGTTTAGGTAGTGCCATGAAGTCACTAAAGAAAGGAAATGAAACTTGCAACATATTTGCCTCACCCTCAGTTTGTGAAATTAAAATCTACCTAAAGAAGACAAATTCATTATATTTCCAGAGAACTTATTACGCAAGTTGTAAGCTCTTAAATGTCGATGCATAGAGGAAAACTGTGTGGGAACAATGGAAAGCTTTCTGGAGAAACTGACATAGGAACCAAGTTGGAATGATCCTTTTCAGTGCAGGATCAGATTTTAAAAAAACCTTACATTTTTAATATTAAAATGGGGGATTACAGGGCTGGAAAGATGGCTCAGTGGTTAAGAGCACTGGCTGTTCTTCCAGAGGTCTTGAGTTCAATTTCCAGTAACTATATGGTGACTCACAACTGTCTGTAACTCCAGTTCCAGGGGGATCTGACACCCTTACACAGTCATATACACAGGCAAAACACTAATGCACATAAAATAAAATCATCAAAAAATTATTTAAGATATATGAAAAGAAAATGGGGATTAATAGGCTCAACACTAATTTTTAATGCAAAAAACATCTATGGTCAGGCTTGCTTGCTCATCCCTATAATCCTAGGAATTTGGAAACTGAAGCAGGAGGATTGCTTTGAGTTCCAGTTCATCCTACACTATATAATGAGACTGCTCAAAGCAAAAATGGGGAAAAGGATAATATATCTGGAGGAAGTTGGGAGTTGTGCTTCTGAGCCCTTCCCAGAGAAAAGTAACAGAGACTTAAAAAATATCATTTTGATATTATCCCTTCACAAGCTGTCTAGAAGTGAAACCAAGCATTACCCAACTAGGGCAACGAAGATAAGTTCATTTTACAAGGAAACATAACTGAAATTCACAGTTGGGGTGTAACTGTTGCAGCTGGAGTTACAGGACACCAGACTGCGATGGGATGTCTTGAGTGCTTTTGGAACCAATGCTTGTAAGAGGGAGAAGGAAGAAATAGACATGAAGTAAGGGAGAAGCTCTGCTGCAGCACAGACCCCACACACCTGTGGTAGTAGCATTTGGCGCCACCCTATGTGCTGCTGAGATTGCTAGCAGCCACTAGTTTCGCCATGTCCCCAGCACCAAAACCATTCTGGCTTCTTAACTTACTATGTTGGCAGTCATGCGGTGGGTGGAATGGAATCAGATTGTCTTTGTTTGCTCTGTGGTAGCTCTGGCCATATAGGTCAAGGACTTGTGGATAGTGTGACACACTTATGAAGCATGAAATCAGGATATCTCAGTTGAGAAATCCTTCACAGGATAGATTTATGGTCTCATTCCAACTTTTCTGAGTACCTGGTTGGGGCTCCATTTATTACTGACCTTCATATTGCTTCTAAGAAGGGGAGGGAGTGGGAGCGTCTCAGATATCACTGTAGACTCTGGCCAAAGTCCTCAAGGCGTGTCAGCACTTTTCCCCCAGTGGAGCTACCTGAGTAAGCATCCTAGATCCCTCTGAAGAACTGGGGGATGACTGCCCTGTATTCTTGCCGAAGTATTGCGAAGTCTTGCCTTCTGGAAACTAGGCCTCTTCTGCTTGTGACTTCTGGGTAAAAGATTAGCTCAAGTTTGGAAATTGCACAAGCTATTGCAACTTTACTGTGTTAACTGCTTTCAATTGTGTAGCTGTTTGCCTTTGATTTCTTTTGATGGCAAACACTGAGTAGCGGACTCTAGGAAAGCTGTTCTGTTAGCTCTCATAACTGCACCATTCTCACGTACACACTGTTGTCCCCTGAATCACAGCTGCACCCACTGGGCTTCTTCCTGGAGTACTACCATCCTTCTCACTGCTTATCAGTAAGCCTAGTTATATATCAGCTTTGTTTTCTGTCCATCCTGGCCTCCTGAGGGCCAGGAATAAACTTTTCAGTAATTTGGGGACTTCTCATCAGCATATTCCATGTGGCTTTGGCACTTGGTATGGTTTTTTTTTTTTTGTCATTGTTATAGAACATAGTCATCAAATTTCTTTTCTTTTTTTTGTGTGTGTGTGTTTGTGTAGTTTGTACATTCCAGAATGTCTTTCTCTGAACCTATAATCCCCACTTCTGCCATCCATGGCAATTTTTCTGGCATCTCAGTCTCATTTAGTATGAGCTATTGGTTTGGGTAGGCATCTAGCAGTCATCTTAATAGTCACTTTGTGTCATCTCTAGGAATTCTTGCCAGCTGTTAAATTCTGCATCTCAAGAAACTGTCTGAAAATCACTACCTAACATTAGGGTTCAGTATCTGATCAAATACCCCCAGAATTAAACTCAATTGTACTGTTCCTGGCTAATACAAACTATCTAAATCTATTCTTCTGGAATACAGTTGCTGTCTTCCTTTCTGAGCTCCAGCATGCCCTGCATGGTTTCTGATGTGATATGATGCTCTTATAGGCCTGAGAGGGTTCTGGGGGAGATTCAGGAATTGATGGGGGTTAGAGGGGTGCATACTGTCTCCTGGAGGGAAAGTCTCTGTCTTCAAATGACAATGAGGAGAAAGAAGAAGACTGCTCTTGTGAGGTCATAAAATGGTGTTGACTCTGAAGAGTCAAGATTTGGGGAGATCAAGCCTCCCCATGCAGTAAGAGCCCATTCACTCTACTAAGACTCAGGTGTAGCAGATTTGCCTGTGTGGGAATCTTGGGTGCTCACTGCTGGCTAAGCACCTTGTTCTTGTCATCAGGGTCTTCTCCTAAGGAACCACAGGATCTGAAAGTCTCTGTCTATGTAGGAGAGGTCCTTGGCCCTCAGGTTGACAGTTACTTGCCCTCAAGTCTTGTGTTTTTTCCTATTATCTTTGAGTGTGATTTCTCAAAAACTCTGAAGTAACATTCCAGTTAACATTCTCTTGTCCTAATATACTGAGCAGGTCACCCCAGGAGAGCATTTTAACAGTTGGACTACTACCTTGTGCTGTGGATTATTTATTACCAGTGACAGGATCCTTATGGCCATCAAAGGCTGACATAGGTCAAAGGACCCATCTTCTCACCTGCTTTTCCAGACCAGTCCTGGTACCAGATGTCACAGACTAGGTTACCTGGGAGGCATATTCTGAAATGAAACTCAGTGTTTAAGGATTTTGCAAGAAGTGCCTTTGAGATTAACTCCCAGGGAAGAAAGACAAAGGACATGGCTTTGAGCAGGAGAGGCTGAGTGGTTCAACAGGTACAACAGCCTCCACTCCCTGCCCCAGAGAGTGCCACTGGCTGCAGCTGCTGCTCTTTGGGCTGCACTGGCCTACCCTGTGTGCTTCTGTATCAGTGAGTAATTGGGTGTAGGTCACCCTGGGAAAGAACAGGCCATGCTTTGTCATGAAGTGGCTCTCTGTGGCTAAGGTGATCCCTGGCATAACAGTGGGTAATCTGGGTACCATTTCATGTGTCGAGTACAGTGACTGAATCAGGAAGTGTTAAGTGGCCTCAGTATTAACTAACATCTTTAGTAGTGTAGCCCATAGTATACCTTAGTCCTTTCTACTTGTGGCTGGAGAGATGGCTCTGTGGTTAGGAGCACTGGCTGATTTTCCAGAGGACCCGGATTCAATCCCCAGCACCTACATGGCAGCTCACAACTGTCTGTAACTCCAGTTCCAGGGAATCCTACAGCCTCACACAGACATACATGCAGACAAAAACACCAATGCACATGAAATAAAAATAAGTAGTTTAAAAAAATTGTCTGTTTAACAGTTTTATTTCCTGACCTTAGCAATTCCATGCCTGAGATTATAAATAAAAAAAAAAAAACTTACTCAGAATATAGATAAAGACTTTAATCTCTAGACTGTTCACTGAGCATCTTTGTGACAGAATTTCTTCACTTTCCTCTGTGATCTCATACCCTCCTCACCTCTCACCAAGTGCTCTTTTGGACTTTTTTTGGCTTTTTCCTTTTCTTTCCCCTGAAACCTCAATATAAACTGTTTGTCCTGCTTCTTGGTGATCTCATTTAATCAGAGATCTTTTTGTTTGTCACTCTTAAAGTCTGGATTTCTATATTGGACATCTCTCAATTCTAGAATGTGTAGCGAGCCTCCTTACTGACATTTCTGCTTGAATCTCTAGTGGAGCAAGCTTATATAATGTGTCTGATTTTGGACACCTGCTCTTGCACCACCCATAAGCCAGCTTCTGCCTCACCTTTTCCGTCTCACTACATGACAGCCCATTCTTCCTCTTCCTCAGAATAAGAATTGCCACTCCATACAAAGCCTATCTGCAAAGCTTTTGCAACTTCAACATATCCAGGATTTAACCATGTTTTCATTGCCTGTTACTTAGTCTCTCTTCTTGGGATTATTGTCATTTCCTAACTGGTTTCCCCACCTCTCCACTTGTTGCCCTCCAGAGGCCAAGGTG
>CABHPQ010135935.1:0-13741 GCA_902168405.1 Peromyscus aztecus
GGGGGGGGGGGGGGGGGGGGAAGAAAGCAAGAAAGGAGGGAAAGCCGAGGGCAGAGAAAAATCCTACTTGCGGAAGGCTAATTACCTATAGAATCCTGTCTCCCTCCCCATCTCACCCAGCCAAGTGTGAGCCGAAGTGACCGCAGAAGCCCAGCCCCTTGTCATTCTTAACCCGAGACCAACTGCTTAGGAAAAGAGAAAGGTTGCGACGGAGGAGCTGGGGCAGGGGCGTGGGGGTGGGGTAAGGAGTGGTGTACGCTGGCTTCTGGAAGAGATGGTTACGGGATTACATTTGTTTTTCTTGTGATTTTATTAAAAGTCACTCCTCATCTCCAGAATGCGTGAAAATATCTACTTTCCACTCAGATACACCGCATTAACTTGTTGGAGGCAAATTTGTTTGTTTGTCTATTTTATTTATTTGCTACATAAGATTGATGCAGTCTTATTAGCGCTATATCTAGTTATAGAAAGAGTAGGGATGAGACTTTTTTCTTTTGATTCCAATTACTAGCCTTGTCACCTAGCTGAATAACTGATATATGATTATTTATCCTAAGTAAATAGAAATAAGAAAAGCAACGAACTTAACACACGAAGCAAAATCTGTATTATAGTCCATGTGGCTAATTGGGCCCGTTAAAATTACACGGCCAAAGGGAAGTTAGGGTAAACAGTACAGTCACAGGGCAGATACTGAGTCCTCATTGTCTGGTGTGGTCGTTTCTGCATTGAGGGCCTGGAGTACCACTTGTCAGAAGAGAAAGATCAGAGAAAGAAACAAGCTAAGGTCTGGTGGCTGCGCTCATGAAGAGTCACGCCGGTGACTGTCTGCTTGTGGTTTGCAAGAGCAAACGTGTGCAAAAAAAAAAAATGTTCAAAGAGAAACTATCATCTATCCACCCACCATCCATCTATCACTCCCTGTATTGCCCAAAGCTCCTGGGTTATGGCATTAGTTTGAGACCGATTTCTTGCTTCTGAGCACCACTGGCAAGCCCCAGACAGGCAGGTGACCAAGCAACGGACCTGCAATGCACTGCTTTCAAAAGCGCTCACACAAGTACACAGGTCATGCATAAAGCTCTGCTCTCTGTGTTGGAAGAAGAAAGGGGGGGGAAGGTTGGGAGCTTGGCCTGTTTCCAATTGTTGTGTTTTGTTTCTCCCCCCCCCCCCCCGCCTGCCCCCCCCCCCCCCATTAGGCTTGGTCGGCTCTGTGTGGACACAATCCAGGCTAAGTGCATCTGGACCTCAAGTCTCTCAGCTCCCGGACCAGGGGCGTCTGGGGGTTCAGGCTAGGCCCAGGCGGGTTTGACTTAAAAGAGTTACAGATGCTTATCTTGCCCTGGAGAGCCCCCGCCGGAAGAGGAGGGCGCTTTCGCAGTGGACTGGCAGGAGCATTCAGCCGGCATCTTCCAGTTCTCTCAAGCAGAGGAGTGTGGAAGCACCCGGCACCCCTTTGTAGAGACTTGGCTCTCTCAGCTCTCCTTTCCACTCACCCACTCCCACAAACAAGCCATCCCTGGAGCAGTCCAGGATAGCCATATGTAATCTAAGGACCCTTACCAGGACAGGGTGGACACTGAGGGCTGGGGAGCACCAGTTCTGGCGCCTAAGGTTGGTCTGGGAGAAATCCTGGTCACTATTGTTGCAAACGGTGTGGCCTCCGGAGCCCAGCCATCCCCCCCCACCCCCGCCCGCGCGCCCCCTCCCTGCCCTTAGTCTTTTCTTCCGCTCTGAAGTGGGCCTGAGCAACTCGATCTGATGTACAGTTGCTTTTGGGTTACTGCATATCTGGAAAAGTAAACAGGACTGTTCAAGTCACTTGTTTTGTTTTCAGTAAGCAAATAATACCCCAAAGCCTGGCTGTAATTTACCACGAATTAAAATTGATTCTTTTCATCAGGCAAGAAAATAGGAAAATGTGAGATCGTTAATTATTGAGGGAGGCGCTTCTCATTAAAGGGAACAATGTTACAATTCAGCATCTAATAGCAGGAATGTGAATAATAACGCGCCATATTTCAGCCCACTGTCTACACAGAAAAGAGCCGTTTACAAACAACGCAAGCAGCTGAAAGTTACATTTAATAAACACCCGAGATTTCTGTAAGTGGAAAAAGCAATTAGGGCTCTGGGCACACTACCCAATTCTTCCTGGAGCACCCTCTATATATTTTTATTCTCCCTGTCTCTGTCTGTACAAAGGATTTGCAATGGTAGCAGAAACACAATTAGAGAGAAAAATCAGAATTTCAAACCCAATCTGCATAAATCCATCTTTTGGGCTTGTTGCGGGCTCTCCCATACCATCCCACCTCCTATTATGGCAACACCTTATTTCTAAGTCTTGCTCCAAAACCGGATGGCAGACATAATGTGGCATTGTTTGTATAGCGGATATAGTTGTAATTTACATGGCTATAAGTTTTTTTTTTTTTGTCTTTTGTTTTTTAAAGAAACACCCCTCTCCCAAAGTCGTCTTCAGACAGAGATGCCAAGTTCTGCTCGGTCTGGGCGCTCTTGCATCAGGAACTAGAAGCCGGTTCCCTGGTCTTTAAAGGCTCTTTGTGCTTCCTTAAAAAGGAGGAAGGGAGGAGGGTAGAAGAAGAAGAAAAAAGATTTCCCTGTGCATCGTCCCTTGGCAGGCTCTTGTACAAAATTCAATCTCTATTTTTTATGAGAAGTAAACTGTCTAAATAAATTTTATTAGGGGCAACCAATATATTTTCTGGTCGTTCCCTTTGTTCCACTTCTACGTGTGTGTAACAATCTAAAACCTATTTATTGAGGAAAAATCACTGGATCCGTCATAGAAAATCCTTTTACTTTGCTTTGAAGTGATTTCTGAAGACATTCTTGTCATTCCGAAGATTTGGGGGCCATTGCGCTAAAGCCTCGCCTTGTTAGGGACTTCAGTTCCCATGATCATGTGGGAAATGCTTTGAATTATCAACAGCAATGGGCCTGACCGGCACTTTCCCGGCTGCCCCAGGAACGTGAGAAGATGACGGGGAATAAAACTCTGGTAAATACATCTCAGGCGCTGCCCAGGTGGATTCAGACATTGGCCAAACCGAGTTGCAAAGCGAGGAGGACACGGAGTGGGGGCGAGCATTTCACATCTCGACTCTTTGCTTCCTCGCCACGCCTGCTGGCTGCCAGCTCCCGGCTCCGGCCCCAGCTTGCTCCCTCCCCACCTCCAGGTCCCCAAGCTGCCCCCTCACCCCCTCCCACCCTTAGATTTCCCTTTTTCCTTTTTTCCTCTTTGCTCTCTCCCTCCCTCCTCTCTGAGGTGCTTACGCTCTGAAGTCTTGGAAGAAATGATTTAGTTTGTTTATACTGCTATAAAAATCAAGACCAATAGAAAAGTCATAAAATGAAGCGGGCTATCAATCACGCCGCAACATTGTTATTCAGTGGTTACTAACAGAGATGGATAATCCTTTGATTTTGTCCCATTGTTATTACTCTGATGTGTCTTCACATTAACTATTACATATTTATTTATCGACCTGAAAGATACAACAAAACAGAATATACGAGCGAGTGCGTGCGGCAGGACGCGAGGCACCGACGGCAGCAGATGCAGGGCTGCTGAGGGACCGGGACGTCGGCGCCTGTGAGCACACGCACACTTGTAGGCTCGAGGCCCGGTTCTCTTCCCCGGTGACCTCTCAAGCCTCTCACTTAAAGCGGCTGGGTCGCAGAAGTACCGGACTCCTCAGACTCGTCTACGCTTTCAGGGTCCCGCTTCCCGACTGCTTCTTTAGCCGCTTGTCAGGCTTTCAGGCCTGAATACCCAGAAAACCCCACCCTGGTGGTTCGAAACCCAGGGCCAGCCCCAGATGCGTGCCCAAGTGCCAGATCCTGAGCGCACAGCCCCGCCCTGGGCCGCTGAACTGTCCACTCTGGCTGCTGCGCACCCGCTGGAGTTGTCAAATTTGGGTTTTTGTGTAGAGAAAACCAATCTGCTATTAGATACGGCTCAGTCCCAGGCAAAACCGTTCTGTATAGGGCACCAGGCGCCTGCCGAAAGCCCTCGAGGCTCGCAGGCTTGCAGCAGGCGCCTGGGCTCCGCCTAGCGCGCATCCCGGGCTTCGGGCCCCAGCTCCAGTTAGGCCGCCTTGGTACCCGCTGCCGCTGCAGCCTCACCGGGTCCAGAGCTTCCGGGTGAGCGGTGTCCAGCGCTCCAGACACAGCCAAAACCGAAACCCTGCACTCACAAGCATGTCTGCACCAGTGCGGACGTGCACGCTCGTGTGCGTGTGCGTGTGCGTGTGCGTGTGCGTGTGTGTGTGTGTGTGTGTGTGTGCACCCCAGGACTTAGAAAAGGGCTGAGGAAGAGAAGGAGGAAACAAAACTACTCCAGAGTTGCTTCGCCGCGTCCTTTGTCTCCTTCCTCTTCCCTGTCACACACGCGCGGTAAAGGACACACACACATACACACACACACACACACACACACACACACACACACACACACCCTCACATCTGCTCTCGGGCAGCATTTCCAATGTTTTGTGTAAGTCAATTGGACGACGAACAAAAAAAGCCATTTGTTCGGTATTATTTAAAGCAGACTTCAGAGGGCCACCCTTTTGTGGGAGCTTTATTTGCACTAAATGAATAACCTTAATTGCATCACTCTCGAATTAAAAATCAATGTTAATCAAGTTGGGAGTAGTAAATATCAGTTTTCATTTTGCCTTGGGTAGAGGGCATTTTTCTTGTGTTGCAAATAAAAATACAAGTCAAATAACTTTAAAGGGGCATCATGTTCTGCTGCAAATACAATTGAAACGGATTGTTTGGGAGCAGATCAGAAACGGTACAGAATTTTGCACTTAATTTCCTCAGTTATCATTTACAATAAGAACCTCTGGGCTTGACAGCCAAGTCTAAACAGTAGTAAATTAGTACAAATTTATACTGATTTTACTCTAATAATCGTAATAAAAGCTTATAGATTTGGCACTAATTACATAAATGCCTAATGATCTTGAAAATTACTCTGGTTAGAAATATATTACTAATCTAAACTTTGTTGTTGGCTGGCTCTGAAAAATCAGGACATTAGGAATGGTTCGCTTCCCTTGTGCAAGAGCACTTTAAACTGTTCAAGTAGTTTAACACATCCAAGAGGAAAATAAAGAGCGTTTAACTTTGTTTACAGCCTTAAGTGGCTTTGGTAGCCTAACTGAACTTAGAAACTTTGACTGAGGCAGGTTGGGAACCCAGGTGAGACTTGTAGGCCCATTGGGCAGGGGGTCGTAGAACGCAGCTTCTGGAGGTTTGGAGGAGGGCACACTTTATGAAGCACGCCGCCTCCCCCCCCCCCAAAAAAAAGTGGACAGCGGGCCCTGGAGAGTAGGGGGAACCAACTTCCTCTTTACCCTCTAGGCCCGAGGTGGGATTGGGGCTCAGTAGGCCCCGGGGCCCAGCTGAGGAGTCTGGATCCCTAGCGAGCCTGTAGATCTGTGGCGAAATGTAGGGTGGCTCTCTAGGCCGGAGCTCGCCCGCCTGGCCTGGCGTGGTCCAGTGTCGCCTAGCTGGCACTGGCAGGGGTGGGGGTGGGACCCTTAGGTCACGCGGAGGTCATGCCCTGCTCCGGGGTCTGAACTGCCCGTGTTCCAGGAACGTCCTAGCTCTGAAACGCAGAGCTGCGCCTGTGAAGCGAGCAAGACAGGACGAGGCAAGGGAAGGTGTGCCTGGAGAAAATCCCAGGGAAGGACTGACCGAGGCTCGGCCCAGAGGCCCAGGGCGAGGCCAAGGTGGCCGCTGCTTGCTTTAGCGGCTGCTGGAGGCTGGAGCTGCCTGGGCTGCGGCCGCCGCCTCCTCCCGGCAGGCGCAGGCGGGCGGGCGGGCGGAGTGGGGGACTCTCCGGGCGCTGACATTTGCAGGCCGCCCTCCTGATTGGTCCCCTCGCCGAGCTGCTCACGGGTTCATTCAACTGTTAAGCACCTCCCCGTCTCTCTAAAGGACATTATAATGCAAGAAGCCCCCTTTTTAACCACAAACCGAATTTTCTTTCATTTAGGTGATCTATATATATCTATATCGTATAGCTTATAGCTTATATCTATTTTAAATAACTTAAAGCCGCTAAAATTTGGGGGGGAACAGCTTTCGCCCTGGAGCGGTGCGCGATGCTGTCTCATGCCGACCTCCTGGACGCCAGGCTAGGTGAGTGAGCGCCTCTCACCCGGGCAGCCAGGAGAAGCCGGGGCAGGAAATTGTCAATTTGTTCCTTATTTTACCTTAATGCGCCCTAAATGGACTAATTTCTTTAAAAGTAATTGTGCTGTATTAAAGTTTAATTTGATTTAACGTCGTCTTTTAAAAAAAATCTATGGAATATGTAGATCCCAAAACAAAAAGGAGTTGGGGATGCTTGGACTTTTTGTTTTTCTTATTTTTTCCTTCCTCTCTCCCCTTAATTTTTTTAAAAAAGGAGTTCTGGTTAGTGATAATTTGTTTGGAGGTGTCTCTTCCTTTTTACTCTTGTTTGCTTTGATTTGGAATTTCCTTCATCTCTCTTTTTTTTCTTTTCTCTCTATCACCTCCTCCTCTAAGTGTGGTTAAATTTGTTTTCTTTAAAAAAAAAAATCTGGCCTGAAGGAGAAGTAGCTATATGAAGGTGGATTTGCTAAATGCGCTGGTTGAGAAAGCCCAGCTGATCCTCCAGGCATCCCCGCCTTCTGCAAGGGACTCGGTGTTGCCAATGACTGGGAGAGACGAGCCGTTTATTTCTCGGGAGAGAAAAGTTGAATTCTCTGAAGTTTGATTCACTGTTATGGCTATAGAGTTTACTTTCTTTAAAGCTATCTGGGTTATCGGGTTCTGGGTTTCCGGCTTGGGAAGCTTTAGTGATGGATGTGACTCCATTTCCCAAACACCTTCTCTGATTTGAGGGGGAGGCGGAGCTGATTTGGGTTTATTTTGAGGGGTGGAAGGCTTGGAGACATATTCATCTTCCCGAAAGTCAGAGGGAACCGGCCAGAATTCATTAGCGCCTGGAGCCGCCTCCGAGGAATCGCTCTCGATTTCCTTTCTCTCCCGCATCCCCCGTCCAAGACTTTGCTCAAGGTTTCCTGGGACACGGGGGATACAGTTAATGAAAGGACTCCGGGCTTGTTTTATTGCCGGGCTTGGGAGTGTTTGTGTGTGGGAGACACGAAAGCCGGAGCTGTGAACCACCGGAGCCGGCTGTGGAGAGAAGGGGAAGGCCAGGAGATGTTATTTCAACCTAGCTGTCCGAAGCCTGGGAAACCCGGCTGAGGACCAGGCAGTTTCCGCAGCAGGGCGAGCGAGCGTGGGCACCGAGGGAGCGGTGGATGGGGCTGAAGCCGAGCCGCTCAGGGAAGACGCCCCGCTCCGGACATCGCCCAGGAAAGTAGTGACCGAGATCCCCTTCCCTCCTCAGGTATGAAAGATGCCGCCGAGCTTCTGGGCCACCGGGAGGCGGTGAAGTGCAGGCTGGGCGTGGGGGGCTCTGACCCTGGGGGCCATCCGGGGGACCTGGCGCCCAGCTCGGACCCCGTCGAAGGAACCACCCTGCTGCCGGGCGAGGACATCACCACGGTGGGCTCTACTCCCGCTTCGCTGGCGGTGAGCGCCAAAGACCCGGACAAGCAGCCGGGGCCCCAGGGCGGCCCCAACCCCAGCCAAGCCGGCCAGCAGCAGGGCCAACAGAAACAGAAGCGCCACCGGACGCGCTTCACCCCAGCGCAGCTCAACGAGTTGGAGAGGAGCTTCGCCAAGACCCACTACCCCGACATCTTCATGCGGGAGGAGCTGGCGCTGCGCATCGGGCTGACCGAGTCGCGAGTGCAGGTACACCCGGCTCGGGCTCAGGGGAGGAAGGCCAGGAGGGATGGGAGGATCCGAACACGGGCAGCCAGGTGTTCTGCCCGGCTGCCATCCCGGGCTGTGCACTTCCTGGGTAGGATGAGCTCTTTCTCTGTCCAAACGTGGGTGAGGATGATCGACAGGCCCCAGTGGACTTCCTCCATTGTAGCCACATCCGCACCCCCACCCACCCCCACCAACTCCTTAAAAAAAACAAAACAAAACAAAACAAAACAAAAGCCCAGTGTTTGGGGGCTGCGGGGTTCAACGCTCTCCTCCAGAGAAGGGAGCCTCCTTGTCTCCCCAGCAGCTAAGCCCAGCGCTCACCTTTCTCCAGTTCTCACTATTGACAAGCGCTTCATTACCCCGTAATGAGTTCCTATTACGAATTTGGATAAATGAGGGAAATGTCACAATTTTACAGAAAACAGGAAAGAGGGGAATTACTGTAAAATGGGTGCCTTTAAAAGAGGGGTGGCATACTCAAACCTCCAAATGTGGTTTTATTCTCTTAAATATCACCCTCTCATCTTTCAAGCAAAATACCCCCAGCTTTATTGTTTTCAAAGGCTTTTGGCTTGGTCTACCAAGGCACTGGGACTGGCCCAAAATACTACTACACCACCTATGAACTCCGGGTTTTTAATTTTAATAAAATAATTTAGATTCCCCTAAGGATGAAGGCAGGGATTGAGCACTGTCTGATTGGGATATCTGACCCGAAGAAGGAACTTTTCAGGCCAGAAAGATTAACCTGTAAAAGAGAAAATAGTTACTGTGCCCTTATTTTTATCCAGCCACCCTCCAAGGTGTAATTATACAGAATCTAGGAAATGTCACTTGTACCTCTTCTGAAAATTGGGGGGGGGAGTATAAGATTAATGAATCCCAAATTCCTTTTCTTTTTCCTTTTCAAAAGACTGATGTATACTATTTCATAGGCGGGCGCTTGAATGAAACCTTTCACTTAGCCTTGAGCTATCCACGGTGCTGAAAACATTTCGTTGCTACTTTGGGCATTTTTATTTTCTGTCCAGTATCCTGGATGCTAAATTGACTAATTTGTTAAGCCAGTGCTACCTGATTTTGTAAATTAACTTTAAGAACTTCAGTTCGTTTACATTTGATTGACCAGGAAATCAGAATTTGTTTCCATTTGGTATTCAGTAGATCGTCTCAACAGGAATACGTACTTTTGTTCTAATAAGAAACGATTATCACCAGGGACTTAAAATAGTCAAATTAACAGATAAATATTCACAATGATTAAGATTTTTATTCAACACAAATCTGGGTGTTTATTAGTAAACTCTGAAAAGCTTGAACGATGGGGCACAGACATTACACATATGAAGAGTGCTAACGACATTGTTCAGGTACATTACTGTTCTGTAAATCTTCACCTTACACTCCCTTTTAAGTGTGGGTTCAAACTGTTATAGAAATATGCAACCTCAACACATGCCAATGATAATACTTGATTGTAGGCTCAATGTCGGAGAATAAAGTTCACAAATTCACTTTTTGTCCTCAAGAGAAATCTTAGCTATTAATTTTCGTTTTAAAGAGTGCAGTGCTGGTCTTAACCTAGACATGTTGGTAATTAGTTCAAATTAAAATAGAACTTAGAATCACAAATAAAATATAATTGGACGGCTGATTTTATGAAAAAAGAAAATGAGGTCTATTAAACTTTATTAGGTCTTCCAAAGGTTAATGGCAGTGATTCTTTTAATAGAAAAAGTTATAAATGAAATAAAATATACACTGTGTGGTAGCTATTTTCAAAAAGTACACAAAAGAATATGCAAGAGGAAAGAGACAAAGTATGTTAATTGTTCTAGCATAATATTCAACCAAAGATAATAGCTTGAGCCTACTGATAGAAACAATTTAATAGAATGGCAATTTCAATATTTTTAAAAAATAATGTTTCATAGTTTAAAAAGTAATCAGATCAACATAACCTTCTTAATTAACATTTCAAAATGATTAACATTATGTAACGTAATGCAAAAATAATTTATGGAAAATGTATTTACTTCACAATTCACTGTACCACTGCTCCTTGACCAAATTCAAATTAAATAGTAATTGGTTTACATTCTTATATGATGAGTGCTTCATACTTTTCTTTATAGTTAACAGATTGCCACACATTCTTTCCAGGATGGGGGCTACCGCACTGATTAAAAATGATCTAAGCATTTAACTCTTTGCAATTGTATGTTTTCACAGATGCTTTTTGTTTTTGACTAAATTACACAATATACCTTTTTTTTGTCTTTATCTGGACTACATCACACTTTGAAGTATTTACTAAAGCACCTCTACTCAAATGGAGGCCAATTCTGTGTATGATATTGCTCCCCTTTTCTGGCTAGTGTAATAAAACCATTCCTTTTATAGCATGCCATTATTAGAAACCAATTTCAGAATTATTTATAACCTGGAATGGCTTATTAAGCAGCAATGCGAGAATCATGCAAATTATGCGATCAAATGCAATATAATAAGCATAATCATTAGTCTCTAGCACGGATTAATTAACTTTCAATATTTTATTTACATAAAAACCAAATCAGTGAAATAACTTCTGCACAGTCAGGCTTGCCTTTCAATATTTTATACGAACAAAAATAATGTGCTGTAATTCCATTGACCGTGTCCCCCAGAATGGCCCTGTCACCTGCCACATCTTAATAGGGGGACAAGCTGAGAGTATTTTCTAGTTTTCTAATGGAATGAGAAATTGCATTTTCTTCCTCTCCCAGCACTATTAAAGTGTAATGAATTCGGCCCAGAGTTCACGGCTGGCTGATCGAAATGAACCTGAGATCTAGGCTTTAATACAGCGCCCCAGATTTCCTCCGAAATCTTCACATTAATCATTTGCTGGATTCCAATGAGGTCTTCATAAAGCATTTGCTTCAAGTGTGTGTGGGGGTAATATTCTTTCTTTCTCCCCTTCTTTCTCAATTCTCGAGCCATTTGTAGCTGGAGAATTAAACGGGCTATATATTTTAAAATACATTTACAGTATGTCTATATTACTGTAACAGCAGATATCATGAAAGTGGGTTTTTAGATTCCAACCTCCATTAGATTCTCACTGTTGTATTAAGCATTTTCTGAGGAGAGCTGCATTTCAAACGGAGTACAAAGTTGGATCTGTGGTTAATATATTTCCAGGAGTTGTCATCTGTGCGTTCTGAAAATCTCCCTTAGGTTTTGCCTGCATTTTAACCCGTCATGCTCTAGTTTTCAAGTGGAAACATTCACATTTTAAAAACATATGCATCACAGCTTGGAATGGAGGTGCTCAGAGTCCATGCAGATTTTTCCCCCTTGAATGTCAGTAAACCATGAAACATAAAAAAAAAATTGTAGCCATCATTTGACTACTAACCCTCGAACATAATTGAGCATGATTTTTCGATTATTCTTCTAATATTTAGTCCTTTAGCGGTGGTTCTTTTCCTTATGTGCATGAGCAGACTCTGGGTTCAGAAGCTTTTTTTTTTTTTTTTTCCTGGAAGCAATATTTGCTCTTGAAATTCTGCTGGGCAGTTTGACATGTTTCTTTTTTCTTTCTTTCTTTCTCTTTTTCCCTTCTTGCTCCACCCCTTCTCCAAGTTACTACCTCCAAAACACTGACCCTTTAGGACTCACTAGCTCTTGAGAGTGTTAGGAATTGATCTTGACTCTCTGTTTCAAAATGTTCCTGGGAGGCTGCACGTGAGCCTCATGTTTTGGACATGGACAAGTGTCAGTCAAGGGTGTATCCCCAAACTAGTGTCGGGTGACTGCTGCAGAGGGTCTTTGGGATGTTAGGTCTCCCCACTTTCTTTCCACCTAAGGCCAAAGGCTGCTTAACAGCTCAATCCGGCCACATTGATCCCATCACCACCATCAAGGGCCCCACAGCCTCATTAATCCCTGTACCGCCAGCTCAAGAGGTGCAGCATGCTTACCCGTCACCAGTACTGGGTTAAGCAGCATTGTGGGAGATGGTGTACAAACTAGAGAAAGATAAAGCGGTGAGCAAAGTCTCAGGTAAGACAGGAAGACACGGGTGGACTCAGAATTCTAACCTGCAAAGCTAGAGTAAACCAAGAAGACGCCTGCTCGCTCGCACAGCTACAAATTCTTGGTTTACCAAGAACGAAGGCTAATAAGTCCATATTCCTGACACTTCAGCTTGCAAAGCAAATACGACACAGATCAGATTACCAGATAAATCACTTTTAGGGCCACAAAAATGGAGAGCAGGTTGTGTTGGCCAAATTCTAACAGGACTAGACAAATCTGATATCTGTCCCACACCATTCTATAGTTAGTATCAGTAGTCATCCGGCTAACTAGATTTTAAACAGAAAGCCTGCTAAGTAAGCGTACCAAAACCCCTTCTCCTTAAAGATAAAATTCAGATAGGTGGACGTGGGAAATTATCAAGGTCAGATAGGTTGTCTATTATTTTATTCAGAGGAATTTTCACTCTGTGATAGTGAATTTCGCATTTGTGGGCACATTTGCCTGGTAGGCACTGAAATTCCTGGGCCACAATCAGGAAAAAAAAAAAAAGAGGAGACTCGTTTGAGGTATATTTTATTAAATAGTTCTTCCTAGATTAAAAAAAAAAGATATGTCCATTGTCCCGGCAAATTTAAATTTGCATTATGACCAGTGAGTTTTAAAGTTGACCTCCTTTCCTTTGTATTGGTCAGAAAATTTGCTTTAGTTTATAGCATGAGAGGCGTGTTGGTGTGTGTGTGTGTGTGTGTGTGTGTGTGTGTGTGTGTGTGCAACTTGCAGGCGTTACTAGGGATGTTATTAGGGATCTGAGGTAAGTTACTGGGAGGCATAGATCATCGAAGACCCAGGGGTTCAGGACTGTGGCAGCAAGTTCCAGCAGACAAAGGTGCCCTCAGAGTGTTTTGGGAGTGAGATTGGGGAGGAGCATTATGGCAGTTCCACCAAGCACTGAGGGAGGAATCAGAAATCAAGGTGGCAACGAACAACCCCGCAGCTCAGTGGCTCACTTTGCCACACGGGTCACTATATTAACCTCTTTGCTCTGTCAACCGTGATGTTAGGGGGTTTCCTTTGTCTTTCGATTTTGAAACTGTTTATGTCATTCGTGGCCTTTCATCAATTTCCAAATTTCCAGTGTTTCTGAAAATTCTATACCCCATCAGTGCTATAAGACATGCTATTAAGCCGCATGGGTACTCATGTTTATCTTCATTTGTACACCTGTGGGTCGAGCCTTGACACATGCCTGCCTGCAGACTGGTGCGTCTGTACAAGGCACAGGCTGTGCCAGAGTGCAGGGGGTGGTGGACGCTGCACACGGTGGTTATGCGGGGTGCTGTTTGCTCGGTGCGTTCCGCGCCAGTGGGCACCGCGACTCGAGAGCGCCGGAGTCTGCGGCTTGGTGGCGGCCGAGGGGCGTCCGTCGTTCGACGGAGGCGGAGAACCCCGAGCTCGCGCTGGGCGTGGAGGGGGGCATGTCGAGCCCGGATCCCCGGCTCAGCCAGGCGCTGAGTGACGGTGAGAAGCCGGGCTTCCGGGACTCAAACTAGCCACCCGGGTCGCTAACCTCCCCGGATTTTTTCTCCCCCTCTCCCCCCCCCCCTCGAACCCCCACCCTGGCCCGCTGCAGGTCTGGTTCCAGAATCGCCGCGCCAAGTGGAAGAAGCGCAAGAAGACCACCAACGTGTTCCGCGCGCCCGGCACGCTGCTGCCCACGCCGGGCTTGCCCCAGTTCCCGTCGGCCGCCGCCGCCGCCGCCGCCGCCATGGGCGACAGCCTGTGCTCTTTCCACGCCAACGACACCCGCTGGGCGGCGGCCGCGATGCCCGGCGTGTCCCAGCTGCCGCTGCCGCCC